>ML810673.1:118801-160569 GCA_009831015.1 Picea engelmannii
GGAAGATCCTTCTAGAAGCGGAAGCTTCTATTAGGTCTTCTTACATCCGCCTAATTCTCTTTTATTGAAAGGTCTTATTAATATTGACCTTTATTACATCCGAATACATTAATATACCCATGTGCGGGTTAGGACCTTAACAATAAATGGATGAGTCATTATATTTCCTGCATAAATTGTAATAACAATGTATTGCACTAATAAGTTACAATAGAACTCTTAGCGCACAGATCCCAGATATCCCACTCAATCCTAGGCTAAAAACACATGAGTCTTGCATCCACCCATTAAGACTGTCTCGAGTGAGACGACGCAATGCACTTGGTGAGCTGCGTTGCCTTCTGGTTTACCAGGAGGGCCGATAGTTTTAGAGGCTTTGTTGGAAACCCAAATAGACATGAACCTTGGGTCACTCGATACAAACTCAGATAGGACATAAGTAACCAACAAATGGTTCTATTTCTGGTTGTAGTAACAGGAGAGTATTGAGTAGCTGAGATACGTTGAAGATCTATGAAAAGATACGTAACATCTCTGGGAGGCAGAGCAAGAAAATACTAAAGAAAAAAACAAAGCAATGAGCCACTAGAAGGGGATGTTGAGACTGTGGAATCCCACAAAATCATAGATTGGAAGCTGGCTAAGGACAAAGGAGCCAGATTTTGCACAGAAAGATAACAGAAACCCTAGAGTAACACCTCGCAAATATCTTAAGAAATACGTCTTTACTGATATGCATGAAGTATTTTTCTGTGATTTTCCACACTTATTGCAGGAGTGGATACTAATATTGAAGGATAACCATGCAACGAATCGGATCCGACATTTAGAGTGGACCCCCATACAGATTCAACAAGTAAAAAAAAGATTCACCCGCGTAGTAGAATTTTGGCTCGACAGTATTGTGGTAGGATTTATAACAGGGTTTGTAGTAGATACAACGAAGTCGTATAGTGCAATAGAAAAAGAGTTTCTACGAGGACCTAAAGGAAGGTAAATTAGATCATTGTATACTTCTATTAATATATTGTTATATAAAAAATGTGTAATGACAATGGAGTCAGACAACTAAACTTCCCTGCGTGCATGGGGGGAGGGGGGAAACATTGACAGGATGAGGACAAATGGAAGGACGAAAGGATAAGTGAAAGAAGGAGGAACCCTTGGAACCAATCATGATGGATGACAACCATATGAAGCGGATCATGGCGACATTTGGAAAGACACGTAGTGGAGTACCATACCAATATAATATGAATAACAAGAAGAGAGTCATAACCACGAGGGGAGGCTCGGAAAGTGACAAGGAAGAGGTAGAGGATCTCCAGTCTATGGAGTGGATTGAGGAAATCCTGCGCGCAACATATGAGAGGAATACAAGAGGTCCAAGAATGGGAAGAGAAGGAAAAAATCCTATCCATATTAATGTCAGTGTGGAACCCATAAAACCATGTGTGACTAATACACCAAAGAGAACACCATTGTTTAGACAACCGAAGTTCGAAAGAAGTCGGGCAGCAGGAAGTACATCTACACAAGGAACAACAATGGGATGAGCCAGTCCAGGCAGCACTAGTCAAGTATCTACACCGCACAAAGATAATAGTTCAACATTCAGAATGGCAGGAAACGATACCACCATCAGGTTACCAGAGTTCAAAGGAGAAGCAACATAAGACCCTGAGAAACACTTATTCATTTGTGAAAATATCTGGGAACCAAAATAGATCACGGATGGAGATACCAAACTAGCACAGTTAGCTATTATGCTGAGAGACTGCGCACTTGACTGGTACATGAGTCTAGACGCAAACAGTGCACCTGGGATGACAAGGAAACTGACAAACATTAAGAAGTTACTGATTAATGAGTTCCAGAAGTCGAGCTCAGAGGATCAATACATGAATGAGATGATATAAATTTGACAAAAACCAGGAGAATCCATTTGGAAAATTGATCAACGATTTAAGCATTTAAAAGGAAAGTTAAAATATCTTATGACCGATATGCAACATCGACACTTGTTCGTCAATTCACTACTACCACACTTAAAATACCCATTGAAACAACAAAAGTTCCAAATGCAGACAGAGGCTTTGTAGGCAACCCTTCAACTGGAAGAGAACTAGTACCAACAGATGGATCCAACTATTCAAGAACCAATGGAAGATCTAAAGAACTTAACATTCCAACTAAACCAAAATAAGAGTAAAGACAAACGAGAAGCCATCTAGTGTACTACATGCAGGAAGGAAGGGCACCACAAGAACTAATGTCCAACATTCGTGCAATATTTGGCAGCAAGAATGCCAAATCCATTACCAACAGGAGGACTATGGTGTGAAATCTACAAGAAACCGGGTCACGATCCATATCACTGCTCAATGATGCAGAAATACGAGACAGTCCCAAAGAGTTCATATTGCAACTTTTGCAAGTCAGTGGGCCATGATGACAAATAATTTAGAACTATGGAGTTGATGCGAGAGAGTACATAAGATGCATTTAGAGTGTAGGAAGAAATGATGACGGGGCAAGTTGCACCACCATTTAACCAATTTTTGCCCCATACAAGACTGCGCAACAACAATATAATACTATGAAACAATCATATAATACCGTGCAACCACAATACAACATAACACAACCCCAGTACAATACCGCACAGTATAATCAGACGCCTCAATATAACATGTTTTTTCAACAACCAGGACATTATGAAAGAGAATGCCCGCTTCCACCAACGACTTGTATGTATTGTCACGCATCGGACCATGATACAGAAGAGTGTCCGACACTATTAGTAAAGATTCAAGAAAAGAGGAACCAGAACAATCATAATGTTCAGTGGATCTCAATCGAAGTGAGGGATGAAGGATGGAAGATCAACATAGTTACCTGGGGAGGAGCCAAAACAGGAAACAACGTAGATTGACAAGAGTCACTACAACACTAGTGGGTGAAGAAGAACATTGAACCAATGAAGAAGTTCTACGCGTAGACGGAGAAGGAGATATTTACGCAAGCCATACAAGAATTTTAGAAGGAAGACATGGCATCGACTTCAACTACGCAGCAAATCAAGGAAGCACCAGAGTACGAGATGCCTTTGTTATTGGATCATACCAATGAGATGCAATCCATGGGACAATTAAGTACAATCAAAGGATTTTTGCAATCAAGTGTGAAAGTACTAAATGATCCATCATCTATCAAAAAATTACAGAATATACTAGAAAAATGTAGCATCGAGATGGAAGGAAAACTAGAGGCAAAAATAGTCAATCATCTACATACAAGGAGAAGAACAAGTAGGGAGTTCATACTGAATGCCAACATCAAATATTTCAACATGGGAGATATCATACTAGATCTAGGATCTGAAGTGAATGTATTACCAAAGAAAAGATGGAAATGCATGGGAGAACCCACATTAGGATATTCACCTATTCAACTAAAACCAGCAAACCAACACAGAGTCCTACCAATTGGTAGACTGAAAGGAGTGATAGTAGACTTGGATGGAGTGTGCACTAAAGAAGATTTTGAAGTAATTGAAACTAGTGGACGACACAACACCATATCCAGCGTTGCTTGTCTTAGATTGGGATTTTGACAACCAAGCCATAATCAATTTGAAGATGCGTAAAATGACATTTGATTAAAGTGAATATAGGGTCATCGTTCCATTAGACCCATCAGAAGGAGAAAGGTTTGTAGAACCTACTTGCTTAGACTTAGAGGAAATTGGCCAGTTGTACAGAACAACTACGCGTGATGAGGATTACGTAAACCCAACTGCAAATGGAATACTCAGTTGGCGGAGCATTACTTCATGTGCGACAAACTCAGATACCGGCTAAGAAAACTGGAAACAAAGGCTACATCAAGTTTCTACGAGAATATGTGCACGAATAGACTGTGCAGTAAGATGGGTAGGCAGAGAGATAAGGGAACCACCCAGTTTCCACGGAATAAACGATTTGGAAAAAAAATTGGCACAGTATGAAGATGTAGTTTTAGATACTCAGAGACTGCTAGCACTTGATATAGCATTCAAGGCCACACCTGCAAGATGGTGGGGCACACACAAAGAAACAATCAAAGACTGGTACCAATGTAAGAGGTTATTGCGCATAAGGTTCGGTGCAAAAGGGAAAAACAACAAGCAACAGAAGTACGAGGGACAGGGGGCACCAACAAATCACTTGGGGATGTGCAGAACATTATGGTAAATGACACCCCCACACGAATGGACTCATCATTTCATACACACTTTAAAGGGAATACCAGTGAACTGGTATACAGACCAGGAATTGTGCAAAGGCACTGCAACAAAAATTTACAGTTACTTTTTCATTTGAGCATGAAAACCCCAACATAGATGCCACACTTAAACAAATACAAGGGATGATATTCATCAAGGGACTAGAAGTCAAACTCATAACAGAAGAACAACAATGGAACACATAAACGGTCAAGAAATTGTTGTCTTGTTACCATGTGCATGAAGACGCACCAGAGGAAGACGATACACGTGATATTCATATTGAGGAAGAAGAAGGAGAAATAAAAGTGGAGGGTCCACCGATAGAATAATAAGTGATTGCCATGTAGATCAAGGTAAATAAAGTCAACATTGGGACAATTGAGAATCCCAAAATGGCCAGCAATGGAGACTACTGGGATGAACAAACAATATAAAGCATAACAAATTTATTGCGTGAGTACAACAACCTATTTCCCACAACATTTACAGAGATGAAAGGTATAGCAGGAGAGATAGGAGAAATGAAGATACCATTAAGAGATGACACGAGAACGATCAGACAAAGAACATACAGATTGAACCCAAAATATAAGAAGAAATTCAAAGTTAAGATCAACAGGATGCTCGATGTTGGAATCATAGAACTAGTCGAAGAATCAGAATGGATAAGCCCGATTGTAGGTCAGGACAAATAACAAGGAGGGATATGGATATGCATTTACTTGAGGAATTTTAACGATGCATGCCTACATGACTCGTTCCCTACACCTTTCACAGATGAAGTGTTGGAGAACGTAGGAGGACATGAAGCTTACTCATTCACTGATGGATTCTCAGGCTACCATCAGATCAAGATAGCAAAGGAAGTCAGATACAAGACCACGTTTGTGATAGAATGGAAATCCTACCAGTACACAGTCATGTCGTTTGGACTGAAGAATTCACCAGAAATATTTTCCAAAACAGTCATCACCGCATTTAAGGAATTCATCCACCAGTTTATCGAGGTATACCTGGATGATTGGATAGTCTATAGTTTGTTGAAATACCATGTAGAGGTATTAAGACTGATGTTAGAAAGATGTAGGGAGTGCCAAATATCATTAAACATAAAGAAATGCATATTCGGAACACCGTTTGGGATATTATTGGGCCATATAGTATGTAAACAAGGTTTACTAGTAGATCCTGCAAAAAATGTCGTAATTGTTAACTTACCACTACCGAAAATAGTCTGTCAGCTAAGAGCAACATTGGGACACACAAAATACTATAGAAATTTCATCAAAGGATACACACAGATTACTGTGCCAATGGAGAAATTGTTAAGAAAGGATACAAAGTTTTAGAGGAATGATGACTACCAACATGGTTTGGATACGCTAAAAGAGAAGATGGTCACCGTGCTAATACTAGTATTTCCAGACTGGGAGAAGAAATTTCATGTCCATGTAGATGCATCATCCATAACACTTGGATCTATCTTGGTGCAACCTAGAGTGGGAGACTAGGATCACCCGATAGCCTTTGCGAGAAGAAAGCTATCAGAATCAGAACATAACTATAACACTACATAGAGAGAAGGCCTAGCTATGGTCTACGCACTACATAAGTTCAAACATTACTTATTGGGAAAAAACTTTAAGATGTTCACAGATCACTCAACCCTTAAATATCTAGTCAACAATCCAGTGTTGGGGGGGAGAATTTGTCGATGGTTACTACTATTTCAAGAATTTAACTTTGAAGTCATATTCAAGCCAGGGAAGTTGAATGCAGGACCTGACCACTTATCAAGGATAAAAATGGAGAAGAACCTATGAATTTAGAAGACAAATTCCCGGATGAACAATTATTTTTAGTCCATATCATTGATGAATACTTTACAGATATCATTCAATACTTGAGCACAAGTACCGCGCCGCAAGAATACAACACCGTGCAGAAGAAAAAACTAGTAGTCTAGGATGCAGACTATCAACTGATTGAAGGATACCTATACAAAATGGGCACAGATAGCATCTTGCGAAGATATGTACACGAAAGACCAAGATTTTTAATAGAATCACATGAGGGAATAGCAGGAATACATTAAGTAGGCAAAGCTACCACACAGAAAGTATTTCACGCAGACTATGGTGGTCGACCATTCACAGAGACTCAAAGGAGTACTGTTAGAGGTGTGACATCTGTCAAAGGGTTGGTAGACCCAACAGAAGGGACGAGATGCCACTTCTACCACAAGTAACATTACATGAATTCGATAAATGGGCAATAGAATTTTTGGGACCAATCAACCCACCAACAAAAAGAACATGATCAAGGTACATCATCACCACGACGGAGTCCCTAACAAGATGGGAAGAAGAAACACCAGTGAAGGATTGAAATGCTAAAACAATAACTTTTTTTTATTTGAACAAGTAATCACTAGATTTGGATGCCCAAGAATTTTGATGAGCGACCAAGGAAAATATTTCATTAACAACACTATCAACGCCATGACCGAAGAGTTTGAAGTCCATCATCAGAAGAGAACACCATATCACCCACAGGCAAATGTCACAATAGAAGCATTTAATAAAATTCTGGAGAATGCACTGACAAAGATCTGTAATGTCAACAGGGACGATTGGGACCTCAAAATACCAGCAATATTGTGGGCCTACAGGACTATATGCAAGAATTTGACAGGGCACATGCCATTTAAACTGGTATATGGCCAAGAAGAAGTGGTGCCATTAGAATTTCTGGTACCCAGTCTTCGCGTAGCAGCAATTACACACATGAAAAAATGAGGCTCAGTACAGGAGAGACTAAACCAGTTGATGACCATGGAGGAAGATCATATCTTAGTAGGGTTCCACCAACAAGTTTAGAAGGCAAGGGATAAATCTTGGCATGAAAAACACATCAAGAAGAAAACTTTTAAGGAGGGAGATTTAGTATTGATGTATGATACAAAATCGTTTCAGCACCTAGGAAATATCATAATGCATTGGTTAGGACCATACGAAGTAAAAACTATCATAGATGGAGGAGATGTAAATTTGAAAGACTTATCAAGAGAAAAAATTAGAGGAATGGTCAACGGAAGCCGACTGAAACTGCACAAGGATAGTCAACCACCCACAACTGGAAGAACCATCGTGCAATGAAAAAAAAAATGAAACAAAATTGTAAACAGTACCAACAGAGGCACAGTGTGCCAAAAGAAGAAGTTGCATGCATACTTAGGAGTACAAACTCAGTGAGGACAAGGCCAATGACCAGGTCATGAGGGAAACAAGAGGGAAAATCAAAGATGACAAAAGCAATATGCAACGACAGAGTGATGTAGAATTGAATGACGGAAAGGACCGATGGGGCACCGCATTAATCGCACCAACTAGAGACAGAAAGGGAGAAGTAATGGAAAGTACAAAGGAACCATAGGTTCATTGAATCTGTTTTAAAGGTAGCATCCTTGACAAGCTTCATGCAATGACCATACAAAACATGGACACAGGAATAAACAGTTTATTGTGAGATTGTAGAAGAAATAGAGAGTGAAAACGTATCCTGAGCACAGATCAAAGCTCACAGAGGTTTCCACAGCTACAAAGCATAACAAGCAATTGAAATTCACCACCATGGCACCACCAAAGCAAGAACAAGCAATCCAGACTACCAGACAACCTTGAGTTAGAACCAGGGCATGGGTACAATTGGAAGAAGGCGAATAGAAATAGTCGGAGATCGTCAATATCGACAAAATCCCATCACCAAATACAACACCAGTGAACCCAACACCCATGGTGGAAGAAACCAAATAGTCAGCACTGGAGGGCATGAATGTCAACATGTCGACCGAAGCACTAGAGCAATAGAACCCGGACGCAGAAACCTTGAAGGAGGCGCAACTAGAGAACATCGAAGCAACTCCAAGAGTCAATGGAATAATGATGAATCAAGAAGCGACAGTTGAGCCAGACGAATTTCAAACAATCGTGTCAGACCACCCACCAGAAGGAACAATAGAAGATGTCACAGGCTGGAAAGAATGGTATTCTGAAGTACAAACGATGTCCGTTGGAACCTTGAGCCATCGACAAGAAAAAGGTACCTAGGTCACCTCGCAAGAAACCCATCACAACTATCGTTTTACTGTGTATACCAGATGGGGTACAGGTGGAATCAAGCTTGCTAGGGCAAGTCAAGAAGTTGAAATACTCAGAACACGATGTAGCATACACAGTCAAGTTCCTAGAATTCATGAAGAGAGTATACTTATAGAATGTGGGAGTGAATGCGGTTGGGGAACCGATTGATCAACCTCTCTAGTGGGAAACAAGATTGGAGAAAACAAGGATTTTAGGTCTACTAGATATACCACACTTTGGCAGAGGAAAATACGCAAACAATTGTGTCAAACAACTGATGGCAGTCACACATGGCAGGGACATATGGTTGGAAAAGCTGGTCTCGATAAATGTAGAGCTTATTGTGCACATCACAGGGTTTCCATCCTAGGGCATGGATACTGCACAATTCCTTGATGATAAGACAAAGGAGAAAGCACTTGCGTAGGATATGAAGAATAAATATGGTATTGACAGGGGGGCGCAAGGAATCGTCATCAAGAGGATCAATGATGTCGCAACACAAATGGCCACAAAAATATTGGCCTGCAAACTACTGAGAAAATGTCATAGTGAGGAAGTTTTGGCTGGGGTCGTCGCAGTTGCAGCTCAGTGCGTCGAGGGCACAACAGTTAGCTGGGAAACCTACCTCTTAAATTTGTTTCTGGATGACTGCAAGGATGCGCAGGATCTAGGAACATAATTCCACTAGTCATGGCTACTCATGTTGATAGCGATCATGGGATGGAAGGAGCCGAGTTACACATTATTTGGCACTAGACCCAAGACGAATAGTGGAGTGAGGTATTTATCACTTGGCATCACATCGGATGCTAAGAACAAGAAAATGAACGTAGTTGTATTCGAAGGATACCTTCAATACCTACAGGAGTCCATCTCCAACATGTGGAGAATAACACCACAAGTTTTCACACAGTATCGAGACATCACCAACTTCAAGGCCACTCGACACACAATGTGGATACATGCATGGAAGGACCCAATAAGAAGTGGCTAGAGATGCGTTTTTGTATCATGGAGGGCGACATCGACATGTCTATAAAATATTGGGAGGATGACTGGAAGATTCCATCCCTCACCCAATAAATACCTACAAAGATAGCAGAAGACGAGGCATGGCAAGAAGAAACATAGCCTTAATAAGTCCCAGTGCCCAAGGAACGGAGGACGGGCCAGAAAAAAACAAAGCAGACAAACAAAGGGACAACTAAGATAGGGACCCAGAAGGGGAAAAATAATACTACACAGTCGACTCAAGTGTAGCAGAAACAAGATGAGGAAGCACAAGGGATGACACCAAGTCCTAATCTACAGGAACCAAGCTTGAATAAGAGGCCATCCATTCAGACGGGGGGAGCACGCAAGAAAATGAAGGCGCAAATAAGACCTCCGGAATACATGATCACGAAGGATGATGCCAAGATGATAGCTCGAATGGTTCAGGATTGTATAGCGGAGGATTTTGAAAATGTTGTGCACCACAGGGACAAGATTCACGAGGAGATGGAAAACATACGACAATTCCTCAAGAAGATCAAGGAATATTAGACAACGGGCAACAGCATGGGAACATGTCCATCAGCACCACAGATAGGAGAAAGACCAGAAGAAGGCGAGCGTGATACAGTCCACACAATACCGCAGCCGAGTGCAACATTCCACATTACACCTAGTCTATTGTGCATGGATGAGATCATGGGGCAGACACCCCTAAAGGACTTATCCCAAATCCAATTGGTATTGTTGCAGATACCATCCAAGGCTCTACATAAATTGCAGGTTAGCGTTACCCAAGAGGTACAGTCTCGTGCATGTACAAACTTATCTGAATTGAAGCAAGAAACAGAGAAGCAGGATGCACTGGAAATAATATGTGAGCAGGCTAATTTTGAGACCCAAGGGGAAAGGGAGCACATGAATGGATTGGAGAAGAAAGTGGTACAAACTTATGAAAAGATTCCAATGACCATGCATAGGGCTGCACTAATAGTAGTATACAAGACTTATCATATTGCACAAGAAATCGATCAATATCAAAAGGAGATCAAGAATCTTCACGAGCATCTTACACCTACCACTCCACCAGAAGTAAGGGAGCAAAGGAAGCAGGAGGAAACATAACAGTTGCAGGATATATATCAATAGGTCCATGCAACAACCGACGTGTTTGAGGAAGAAACACAACTATGGACAAATTTAGAAGAATATCAACAAGTCCAATGATGGGATAAGGAAGAAGAAATGATAAGCGCAACTATCAAGAACCTCAAGTAGAGGAAGAAGATAATGGCCATCACGGAGTGCGTTCGCAGGATATGAAGAAACTGCAGGCAGAACTCACCACTGCGCAAATATGGAAAAAGGATTGTCAGACTCAAATGGAACCACTCCAAGAGAGAGTAGTAGAAGTCATCGCATAAGTAGAGAAATCCAAGACACTGATAGCACAAACCCAGGCATAATGCATCGGATTGATCAACGATGAAATTGTAGTCCAGATAGTAGACACACTCAAGGAAAAGACCACGCAGGCACAAACACAAGCAACATAGCTCAAGGAGAAGTTCCAGGAAATCACCAGGGAGGTTGACGAAGCACACAAAATTTAGGTGGCTCGGGACGAGCCATGTGTCAGTGTTGTGGGCCTGTTGGAAGCAGGCTAAGGCAGAAATAAAGGGGATTTTGGGAAAGAAGGCATGCACGATGAAAGCAATAGATAGAAGGAAAAGAAACATGTGCGCATGCATGGAAGACTTAACGACAATAGGGTTAGGTTTTTGGTAATGTATTGTAATGGCTAAAGAGCCAGAAACATATAAATAGAGATACCTAGGTCTCAGAGAAGGGACTAATCATATTTTATAGAGAGAATTGTTGTGACGAGTTGCTATGTAATATTTTTTTGTATGACCTACTTTTGTAAGTTGTTGAGCTAGAGATGATGGAGGAGGGAATATCTTGAGGGTTGGATTGCAGGCTGAGGAGCCTGGTGCGATCTAGTCCGCCTCATATAGGTCTTACCCAACCGAGAAGAGTTGTAAGCACGCGACGTCGTAGTGACTGAACGACTATATTAAAAGAGATAAGAGACAAATCTTTTTGGATGTATCCCAAGGGGGGGTGAACCAAGGTAATATCTATGTTATATGATTGTATGCATGTGTATCTTTATTGTCTTTCAGTAGCTATTGATAAGATAAATGGATGAGTCATTATATTTCCTGCATTCATCATAATAACAATGTATTGCGTTAATAAGTTATAATAGAAATCTCAATGCACAAATCCTATATCTCCCACTCAATCCTAGGCTGCAAACACATGAGTCTTGCAACCACCCATTAAGACTATCTCGGGTGAGATGACACAGTGCACCTGGTGAGCTGCATTACCTTCTAGTTTACCAGGAGGGCTGATAGTTTTAGAGGCTTTGTTGGAAACCCAAACACACATGAACCTTGGGTCACTCGATACGAACTCAAATAGGAAATAAGTAACCAACATGATATATCCATCCAAAATCAATTATTTCTAGTCTTAATCCTTGGTGTCTAGTTGTTGCATAATTTTATTTTCTTTGATTCCATGTATTTTTGTTGTAGCTTCTCCAATTTGTAGTGGTTGTTGCTCTTTGATAATAGCTTGTTGAATAGTGGTTTTGTGATGCCTTGTTCCATGAATATTGACAATTATTCCATCTTCTTCCTTCATAATGTTGATATCAAATTTCTTGTCTTCCCTGAAATGTTTCTTGGTAATGAGGGTGTCGATATCATAACATAACAAAAGTACACACCATGTACAAAATGTGAGTGTGGAGCACAACTCCAAGATAGATAAGTTACATAATAACTCCTTAAATAATAGGATAACCTCATCCACATAACCAAATACATTCATACATCACTATTAACCTCTCTACAATAATGAATACACGATCTCTATATATACATATTCACACACAACACGTGAATCCCCTTTACTATTAGGCCAACCCTATTACACACATATATATACATTACATGTATATTTAGCCCCATATATGCCCCTGTTTGGGGTCATATCATATACATTTATCCCTATGTATGTTCCCATTGGGTCATAACACAACTATTCAAGCCATCATCATACAAGAATCACAATTTCATGAACACAATGTGGAAGCTATTTCATGAATAATGACACTTTGTAGTTCCAAGGTGGTTATGTCGGGATCTCATTATATAAACCTCATAGATAATGGGACACTTTGTGGACTCTATCGATTTCCCACGATGGTTATACCATGATGTCATTACCATCATACCACATTTTGAACTAGATGTTTTATTCCATTTATGCTTTAGGTATTTTTTCATTTGATAGATGATCTTGCGAAGGTCATATTGCATAATTTAGGAGATGGGTATTTGTAATTTTTGGTATATGGATGCATTACATTAAAAATTATACACCTACAAAAATTCACACAAACCTAGATCATCATTTGCAAGAAATGGCTTGTTGATCATACTCTTGTGGCATTTGGCGTTGCTGACCTCACCGAAAGAAAAGTTGGGACGATAAATTTTCGATAGACCAAATGGATAGATATTTCAAACTTGTTTCCATGGTATATTCTTCTATGAAACTAGTTTACAACCCATATTGAATCATGTTATTTTGATATCGTATTAGAAATATATTCCCTAAATACTAACTGCATATCCTAAATATACATTGTTGAAACTCTATTTCCTAGGTTGTTCTCACCCATCAATTATTTATGTTTGTAAAACATGTTTATATTGGATATACCTACATGAATTTACTTTCATATCCAATTGAAATCAATTCAAACCATCATCAAATGAAAACTTTATACTCAAAACCGTGATTGTTCCTCAACATGTTTGACATATCATTACAAATCACTTTTCAAACCTATTTACGTTCAAGATATCCCTATCAGTCTATTTTAATATAGCTTTTGAATCACTCCAATTGTTGTTTGTGAAGCCTAATTATCTTCCTGGTCCAGAAGCTTGTTTCAGCCATGTTTGAATCCCATTTTCTGATAGGGCATGTGTGTTACACATTATTTTGGTCACCTTGATGATGATTCTACAAGCATGTGTTCAGGCTCTCGAAAGGATATTTTGCATGAGAAAAATAACTAATTTCTTCCTCTACAAGGCCTGTTTTTAGAAGAAGTTTGCAGGCTAGGAGTAATACACAATGCGGAAATGATTGATTTTTGCAGGATGCTCTATACCTGGCTTGTGGGGTTTCCACAGGCTGCTATATACGCAAGGTGCAATGGAAGTTGAAAGATAAAGAAAGGAAGAAGTTCACGAAGGTTCTAGAAGGAGGATCTTCTAGAATGTGAGGTGGCATCCATATGATTGTGATCCTACTGGATTCTCTTATTTGGTGGGATCATCCTCATCTCTTTAACCACTTCTCCTTCTCCTATATAATGATAGGTTTCTCATGGAAAAGGTTAAGCAAGATTGAGCAAAGAATTGTTGAAAGAATAGGTTGAAGACTGTGTGAAGAATCCTGTTGCAATTGATGCTTGAGGTCTCCATTTGTCCATCAAGCTTTTGTGGACTATCTTCATGCAAATTCAGAGAAATTGTATGTGTGTGTTGGAACAAAGGACCACCAAAAGGGAACTTGTGACATCAAGGCAGTTTGGTTTTATCTTCCTCTTTTACTTAATATAATACAGTGACATGTTTCTTTCCCATAAAATCATTAGAATTTTATCACATGACCCCTTGATCACATGTTTAGGTTTTCATTGAATCTACTATTGTTTCTTTCACTTTGGTTGGTTTGTGTCATTTCAGATTTGATCTCACAAGAGAACCGGAGCGAAGTAAGGACAACAAAGATATAAGGAAATGATATCTAAAGGTATGTCATCCATTCCTTCTTTGGTAGTAAATTCAATGATTGTAACTTAGGGAAAGCGTCATGTCCTATCTTGTTTTGTTCTAGATCCAAGTGGATATAGGGAGATTAGTTTATGTCCACATTCACTGATTTATCCAATAACAAAATTGGTGACTCCACTGGGGATACGACTTGTTTGTGGGTTTTTTTTGGCCATTTGATTTTAGCCTACCCTTTTTCACTTTATTTCAGTCTCTGAGTCTGTGGAGCATCCATCCAAACTCTCTGGATTTGAAAGTTCACTTAGACCCTTTGTCCTCTTTCCAAATTTCTTTTGTTTACAAACACTTCCGCACTATACCCATACATAGCCTGCAAAAACTTTGAATTTCCGCACCCTTATTGTTTATCCCAGTGCATAATTTTCGTGACCTACCTACATCTAGCCTGTGGAAACCTTTGATTCGACACTGTAACCTACTGCTAGGTTGTGACGACATCTGTAATTTTTTTTGGTTTGGGTCCTGTTATCTTTTGATGCCCAATTTTTCTTTAGCCAGCTGGGAGGAACTTTTAATGCCAATATTTGACTGATTTCTAAGTTTTAAACTTGATGTCGATTGGTTTTCAGAGATCGAACACCTTTCTTAGTCATTTTTCTAGTTTTACCTTTTGATTTTTATCAACAAGGATATAATCTCTGATTTTGCATCTGAGTGCTTGATTAATTAAAAGTCTTTTAATTGGACTTAAAGTTTTGGGTTGATTAGATTTTCTAGATTGCTTGTAGATTGGAAAGTCCTTTTTCATTTTCATTTAGTGAAACACTTTCCTATCATATTTACTTTTATATTCATTGAAAGTTTGATTTGGGTGCTTGTTGAGTGTATAAATTTTCTTTGATTACTTGTCCTTTCTTAGTTATACCCCTGATTTGGTTTTGGAAAGGTAGACTTTAAAGTCATTTATTCTTTTAAGTAATCATACAAAAGAAGGTCTTTTGCATTCAATTTTTTTTTAAGAAGAGAAAGTTGAGAAATTTCATTATTGATGGTTGTTTGACATTATGTTCATTCAAGTAAAAGAAATTACATTTCATAGCTTACATCATTTCGGAAAAACACATTCTCCCTACCATAGATAGATTTCATTGAACGAAAAGTTTGCATCATTCATCTCTATTTTTGCATTATTGGGTCAAGGTCTTCCACAACACTGGTTTCATTTCTGTCTCCCTCTTGAGTAAACAACAACCTCTAAAAAACATTGTGAAATCTAAAACTCAATTAGTAACTTTTATTTTCTAGGGATTTTTTACACCAACATTAGCTAGGTTAGATCTCTGGAATAGGCTGTGAGACACACTCTCCAAAGCACAAAACACACAATAACATCTTGTGATAGGGAGTGTTCAAATCCATTTGCAACATTTTGTCCTTGGAATCCCTTCTCACACAAGGGTCAAACCTGAGGTCGCATTGAGACTGGCAGAGTTACTCACCTTTCTTTGTTTGTCTCGGTGTAGATATTGTGCGTATTATGGGGGTCGCTTGAATGGTATACCCACAATGATGAGTGGAAGCCTCTCAAGTTGATTTTGGGATAGATACCCTACATTTGCGCGTGGATTGGACTGTCGAGTGTTTCTCCAGGCATCACTATTGTTCTTGGTAGCTTTAGTTGCCTATCTTCTTAGGGTTTTACACGAGGTGACTGTGGAGGGGCAAGTCTTCACGGTACCTGAAATCAACGTTTTCCAGACTCACTCGAGCTCCTTGTAGTGTATACCCATGATTATGTGTGGGAGCTTGCACCAAGGTGTAAGTCTATTAAGCAAGTCGTCAACGTAACTTTTCCACCCGCTCTATCCCAACCCCTTCTTGCCTTGACTTTGCGACGTTGGATTCCATCACCAACTAGTGACTTCAAAGTAAGAAGGTTTTTTTGCTTGGTTTGATTCTTAGATTTTATTAGGGAGTGTTGTTTATTTTCGTAGTTGGCCATAGATTTTTTGCGTAAAATATTTGGCTCGGCCAACATCGACCCTCCACGTTGTTCGCGTAGGGTCCAGAGACTTCCTCCAGAAAATATGGAGGATTATCTCCCTCTACCCCCTCATTCACTGGAGGGCTCTCCTCAACAGAGTGAGGTCCAGGACACTGTAACCTCACAAGAGGAAGGTTCCACCTCTTTAGAAAGTTTCTAAATTGTTTATGATTCTCTAAAGGCTTTCCGCATACCTCTTGGATACGAGAGATGTATTCTCCGGATGAATTCATCCAGAGAACTTGTTGTTGACACTTCTGGAATACCGACCGAACCCCATTCCGAACCTGGAGCATGGAATCCCCTTTCGAATACCGACATATTTAGAATCCTGCCTTGCACACTTCGGGACCTTTACGGCTTAGGGGAAGGTGTTGATATACCTGTCGTCTCTGAACTTCCTGAAACGTTTTTTACCTACACGATACCTCTAGATCACTTTGTTGGTACAACTAGCTATATCCTCGTTGTTTTAAACACACAGTCAGTTGGTCCTAGCTCAACTATTTCTCTCCAGATGGCCCATTCTACAATAGTCCCATGCGCTACGACTATTCCCACTTGGAATATGGCGGTTACCGAAGCTCCCATTGGTACACAACTTTTGTCTAGACCTATCCTGTCACTTCCTCCTGGGTATAATGATTTGAATACTTATATCCCAATTCCTACCTAGGTTCCATTCAGATTTTATGGAGTTTTCATTCCTCTTGGGTACAATGTTTCTTCTGGTTTCATTCTGACACCTTCCCAGGTCATCTCCGGAGGGTCTTATCTGCCTTTTATGGGAGGATCTGGCCCAAGTCGCTCCAATCCAATTGGAGGCACTAGTCAACCATTCACTTATATTTATCAAATTCTCATTGGAGGGCAATAGAACCTTGGGGGGGAACTCAGTTTGGGGGTCAAACTCCAATTGGGACACAATCCTCACTCGGAGGATAACCCCCGGTTGGAGGTTATAACCCACCTTATGGACAAAACATACCAGGATCACTAGACCAATATTGGAATCTTCTCATCCAGGGAAATCCACAATCATCTGGGGGGAAACAACATCAAGTTATCTCTTTCATACCCCCTAGTTCAGGCCAGTCATATCTCGGTTCTTCCAATCTCATTTGGGGTTCGAATGTTCATTCTAGTGTCCCTTTCCAAGGGAACATCCCTAATTAGTACAACCCTATGGGCTACATGCCTCCACACTCATGTCTGAATCTGTCAAGACCTTCACCTCACATGCAAACTGCTTACGGTCCTACTGGTATACCAACGGGACTCCCTCACCAAAGTCACTAGTACACTCACGTGAATAGATACTTACCCTTTTTAGCCACTTTGAATCTACCTGACTTGTCTAGAATCTTGAATGACCCTATCCTACATTCTCCCCACTGTACCGTTATACCGGCCAAGCTATCATCCAACATTCCCAAATTTGACGGTAAACCGGGAGAAGACCCAAACAACCATGTTATGACTTTTCACCTTTGGTGTTCGTCCAACTTGTTGATGGACGAATCCATTCGGTTACGACTCTTCCAATGAACTCTTACGGGTTTAGCTGCAAAGTGGTATATAGAATTACCACGAGGCTTCTTCACTGAATTTAATACCCTAGCCATGGATTTCCTCACACATTACCAATTGCCAATCCGCTATGAAACAGGAACCGAGATTTTGAGTTCCTTTAAGAAAAATTTGGCCACTCATATTTCCGATCGCATCCATGAGTGGCGAAGAAGACGATGTTTGATCAAACTAGACCTTCCTAATCAGTTATTGGCATAATGGTTCACCAAGTCATTCGTGAATAAAATCTCTCGTGACATTGACATGGGTGGAGTTGTCACTAAAGAGAAGACGATCAGTCATGCTCATTACCTAAATATTGTTTATTTGCAAATGGGCACTCTTTACCTCCCAACGGTCCTCTTCATCTCGAATGACCAAGTCTCGATACAGTTCTTCACCCTCCTCCAAAGGGAATTGTTCAAAAGTATGACTTTAATCCTCATGCGTGTGATACTTAGAACTACAGTATTGTAGAAGATCTTGTGCAAGCACCCTCCACGATGTCATCTCTCGAAGTCCTTCAAAGTTGTCTCACTCAATGGAAGGCATTGTTAAAGGCTATTGGTGGAATTATTCGTACGGATACGAATTTGATAATTTTTTACCTAGAAGATCACATTCCAAGGCTACCCCCTCAGCTAGCATTTCAGATACAAGTTGTTGTCAAGAACAAGAATATATGTAAAACCTTTATTGATGAGGGTGCATCAATGTGTGTAATGTCTATTGCCTGTTGGAAATCCATTGGCTCTCCTCCCTTCATTGAATCACACAACACACTTAAGGCCTTAAATGGATCTGGCTTTAAACCCTACAGTGTACTTCCCTCATTGTCTATTACATTGGAAGGAAAATCGGTCAATGTCGAAGTTGAGGTATTTGATGCACCTCTCGATTATAACCTCTTACTTGGTCATAGCTGGATTGATTCTATGCGCGCAGTTGTGTCTACCCTTTTCCGTGTAGTACGTTTTCCACACCAGGAAAACGTCATTACTGTAGACCAGCTAGCCTTTTTCAACTTGGATTCTCATACTAGCAACGTACCCTTTATTTAGAAGACACCTCCTGGGTATGAGAATGTCGGTGTGGGTCTACTAAAAGATTCAACTTTGATGGGTAATTTCCCAATCCCACCACCCGATATTCCGCCTCCTTTTGTCGCCTCAATCAACATGATTTCCACCTTTGTTCATGAAACCCCCGCGTCTCACAACCCGTGGATAGTACCTAACCCCGGTGATTATCCCTGCTTTGGCGAGCAAATGCCTTTAAGTTCAGTTAATTCATCTTATAAAGACATTCAATCGGCAACCCCTTCCACTCCCTCTCTTTGTGATTCATATCCCAATCCATTTCATGTAATTTTTCCTACCGACGAGATGATTATGTCTGTCATGTCTATGGAAGACACCCCCTGGGATGATGGACATCATCATTCCATTATCTTCCCAGAGAAACACACCTTAGAGAGTTACCAACAAATTTAGACTTCATCGACTATTGTTGCCATTTCTTCTGTTCCCGAGTCCACACACGATGTGTTGTATGAAGGGAACCTGAGTAACATTTCACCCACCATTCCTCTTGACATATCCATTAAACCTGGAGTTGTTGAAAATGTTCACATCGGAGCCGCTTGTTCTGATAACGAAGTCATCACTTATAAAGCTATTTTTCAATATTTTCGTGACGTTTTCGCTTGGAGATACGAAGAGATGTTGTGTATTGACCCCGATACCATTGTACATGAAATCAAGACCTATCCGGACGCTAAAATAGTTTGACAGAGACTTCGCCCAATCCACCCCCGTAAAGTCGGCGCTATCAAACTCGAAGTTGAAAAACTTCTCAAGGATGGATTTATCTATCTTGTGGCTTTAATTGATTGGGTATCCAATCTAGTTCCGGTTAATAAAAAACAAGGCATGATCTGTGTATGTGTCAATTATAGGGACATTAATAAAGCTTGTCCCAAGGACAACTTTCCAACCCCCTTCGTTGACCAGATCATCGATGATTGCACTAGGAGAGAAATCTTCTCTTTAATGGATGGTTTCTCCAGCTATAATCAGATTAACATTCTACCCGCGAATCAACACAAAATTTCTTTCATTTATCCTTGGGGTACCTTCACCTACCGAAAAATACCTTTCGGTTTGAAGAACGTTGGTGCGAATTTTCAACGTGCCATGTCTTATGCTTTTCACGATATCAAACACATCGTACAACCATATCTCGATGATCTTTTGGCCCATTCCATGCACCGCCAAGATCACCCGACCCATCTCCGAGCCATTTTTCTTCGTTGTCGTTACTATCGTATACACTTAACCCACACAAATGTGTTTTTTGTGTGGGGTCCAGTCGACTTCTGGGTTTTATTGTGTCACTTCATGGAATTAGGGTGGATCCTTTGAAGGTTGAGGCCATCCTTAATATACCTCCTCCTTCTACACTACGCCAGCTCCAAAGTTTGCAAGGGAAGGAATTTTTTTTGTGTCGATTCATTCCCAACTACGCTGAGTTAACACTAGGATTTACTCGACTATTGAAGAAGGGTTACGAATTCGTATGGGACGAGACTACCAACAAAGCCTTTGAAGCTTTGAAACTTGATCTAACACAAACACCACTGCTTTTCCCACCAAATTATAGTCGAGACTATTTCCTCTACCTCACTGCTTCAGGCTCTACCATTGCCATGGTTTTAGTCCAAGAGGATGATTCGGATGACGAACATGTAATTTATTATTTGAGTCGGAGTCTCATGACTACTGAGGCCAAATACCTACATGTGGAAAAACTGGCCTTGGCAATTGTTCAAGTTGTCCAACGTTTTCGTCACTATATCCTACTACACAAGACCACTATTATTTATGATTGAAAACCTATGCATCATATCCTTACATGCCAATTTCTAGGGGGAAAATACTCCAAATGGATAGTGATTCTCTAGGAGTTCGACTTAGTGTTTGAACGTGCTAGGTTTAAGAAATCTTTGGTATTTTTCGAATTGATATGTGACCTTCCCTCCACTGAGACAGAAAATGTGGCAGAGGATTCCATACCTGATGAATCCCTTTTTCTGATCAGTTCTGATGATGCTTGGTATGGAGATATTATCATTTATCTCCAGACTTAAACTTTTCGGCCCTCCCTCTCTAGTACAGACTATCGTCGAAAATAGTATCAAGCCCGTCAATACATAATTCTCGGTGACACTCTCTATCGCCATGGTCTTGACTCTATTTTTTGACTCTATGAGCATGTGGTGGTCATATGTTTGGGTATGCCACTGCCCAAAATATCTTACGAGCATGGTACTTCTGGCCTTCTTTGTTTAAAGAATGTATAACTATCGTCTAGAAGTGTCATGCTTGTCAAGCGTACAATAACAATATAAGATCTCATCCCGTTCCTTTACACCCTGTAGTTCCCATTGGAATTTTTGCAAAATGGGGCATTGATTTCATGACATGTAACCCTCACTCGGTCGAGGGGCATGGATACATCATTGTAGCCATGGATTATTTCATGAAATGGGATGAGTTGATGCCTACATTCAATAATACCATAAAAACTACAACCCTGTTCATATTCAATCATATCATCACGCACTTTGGAATCCCGCAAGCTATCGTCACTAGTCACGGTAGCCATTTTTGAAATTTCATGATGTCCAAGCTTACCGAAAAGTTGAAGCGATAAACAAGGTTCTTATCATTATGCTTCGACGAATAATAGGAATTCACAAGACAAGTTGGCACACGATGTTGTTTTCAGTATTATGGGCCTATCGGACATCTATGAAGTCTGCCATAGGATTTAGGCTTTTTTAGTTGGTGTATGGTATCGAAGTTGTCCTGTCAATTGAATGTGAGATACCACCATTGAAGCTATCCATTGAACTTCTCCTAAACACGTATGTCGAAGAAGAACGTCTATTGTATATGATGCAATTAGATGAAACCCGTTCTGATGCCACCCTAGTTATTGAAACCCAAAAGAAACATGTCAAAGCCCAATACGAAAAACATGTCAAGCCACATGTTTTCTCTGAGGGTGATCTAGTTCTCCTCTACGAACAAGATCTTGATTTACTAGGGGCCAGAAAATTTGAGGCTATGTGGCGTGACCCTTATATCGTCAAACAAGTGTTGGAGAAGGGAGCATATGAGTTAGTAGATTATGATGGAATTCCTTTCAGTGAACCCAGAAATGGGATTTACTTGAAGAAGTACTATGCTTAGGTTATCTTTGCATGAGTGCTTGTGTTTTTATTGTATCATACTTTTGTGTGCTTTTTTGTTATTTGGTTTCGACCCCCAACTACTTACCTTGCATTGTGCTTGGTTTCCAAATGTCAGTGTCTTCACTACCCCACATTGGCTTTGCCAATGGCACTATTCATAGTACTCAGAACTTATCATTCGCTGCTTGGGAAATATATGCACCTACGGACGATTTAATCAGTCTACACGGTGTTTTCCTTGGTCGTGTAACTAACAATATCATGGAATATAGTGGAGTCATTGAATTTTTAACCGACACTATTTCACTTGGAATCTGTCACCTGGTCGTATGGATTGATTCACCATTAGTGGTACTACAACTAAGTAATGTCTTGCTATCTGAAGTCCTACCTTGTTACAGGTATATCTACGAATTCACCTCTTGGAACGTTATTTCGATTACATTGAATATCAACATATTCCTAGATGTCTAAATACATTAACAGATGCATTAGCTAATTATGTGTTAGATAGACATTTGAGACACATGTAAATCCAACCACAATTCACATTAAAGCAAGTAAGCCAGTAGAAGCCTCATGTATATATATAATGATAAAAGCGTTTTCATCCGAAGACCAAAAATATCAAAATGAGAAGCACTTGGCTTCATATACAAAATAGCATCAAGGATGCTTCTCACGGTAGCACATTATTTCCCATGTTACCCTACAAAGTAATCGACTAAGTGAACCAGATACGCCCACAATATGGCATTGACAACATCTCGGAATCTCATCTATTGAGATGTCTGGGATATCTGATGTCAAAACCTCTAGGTTCTGCTTGACTGCTTCATAATAATCAACATCCCATCCAGCTACCACGACTGCTTCCCCTTGTCTCTAAATAAAGGATGTACCCGGAGGTCAGTGTGGCCCTACATCTGCATTGACAAAATTTTTGATTGGTCATTGGATTGAAAGCAGAAAAGACATCTTATATTTCAAAATTCACAAACACATCATAAAAATAAAATGTTTTTCTTACCTGGATCTCCCCACTAAAAGCCCTCAGGTAGAACCAAGCCAGGGTAACCTATAAAATCCAAACCGGCATATGCATAATCGTCCACCATCAGGATCTAAGGCCTCAACCTGTCAAATAATGCGTCATTGTATTTGATAATGGGGCCCGCTACATGTCGAGCCATGAGGTCACACCACCTCTTCATCCTTGGATCTCGTGGGGCTGGTATACCCCACTCTACTTGTAAACGTAAATGGGGGACCCTCTCTAGGAAGAAAGACACTAGTACAGATCCATACCCAAATTTTTTCAAGTCCCCCTTCTTGTATTTTGTTAGTCGTGTCTTCATATTGCGAAGGAATCTATCACTCCAGTTGAACACCCTAGGTTCCATGCACTCCACTGCATATTGAAAATAGATTTGGAGGGCCATGTGAGGAGATGCACTCCCCACCATATCTGCAATGGTAAAAAGAATATTCTGGAGGGGTAAATACCAGACACCCCTGATGGCAAATTTTCCCTTGTGTCTCTCTGCCTCAGGATCACAGTATCGATGGAGATACTCTCTCATTGGTAGACCACCACCTCTACCTCCTGTCAAAGTCACATGAGACCCACAACGAGATAACCCCGTCAAGAAATAGATATCCTTGATATATAAGTATAGTACATGGGCACCCACATGAAATAACTGCTGGTCCACATCCCACATGTGGACCAAATACTCAAGTAGCTTTAGTTGGGCCCTCATGCCCTGGATTTTAAAGAATTTCAGTAGTTCACATTGTCGGAGGGAATTTACAGTTCCCAGGTCATTCAAGGCATCATGGTCATCATATTCATGCTCCCTCTCCCTCCACTCCAGCATTTTGATGACTAAACACATGCATTGGGACATTAAGGGAAGTTAGCATTCTCATTTGTTGCTTTGGAAAATTTCTACTGGCTCAACGCATGTAAAGATTTTTCGGTTTTCGGCTGCCGCAGGAAGATTTTTAACACAGTGCAGGGTTTTCATAGGTGAGCCACAGGGAACCTACGAAAATCATTGGTTTCCACAGGTCCCGATACTGGTCACCTGCGGCGGACCCAGCGCGTGCCTACCGACCCAAAATTCAACTCAAAAAGCCATTTTAAACCGATAAAAATGAAATTTAATCCATTGAAAAGAAAGAGGACAAGGAGATTATCGTTTTGACGAAAGTTGTTCGTTGAATGGTCACACGTGCCTCCTGCAATCGACAACCGAAGTTCGAGGTAAAAATAGGGTTTCTAAGCAAGTTTTGGGCAAAATGCAAATGAAATAGTAAAAAGTGTGTTTACCCCTATTTATTTCACTTTTTGTTTTTTCTATTAATATTTCATATTATTTAAATGCACTTTATCAAAACCTAAAGGTCTAATGGTCTCATGAGTATTTTGTTTGCTCGTAGATTGAGGAATTAGGATTCTGAACAATGAAGTATGGATATTTTTTCGTGATTTTTTCGTCACATATACATATACTTTTTAGGGTTTTTTAGAAAAACCTCGAGCCTAGTCTTTGTTTGTTCTCATACTTGAAAATCGATGAGAATGCAACCGAGTATACTTTTGTCGTTTTTTCATACTCGTCATGGTAACACGAAAAATGAAACCCATGGAGTATCCTTTAAGATTTTTTCATGCTCCGTAAAAACAAAAATATTGTCGAGTGACCTTGTTATTTTCATGCTCGTAAAACTATTTGAATAAAATGTTCGATGAGCGGTAGGTTATCACTTTTTCATTCTCATCGAACTAATTTACGAAAAAGTAACTGGGAGAGTTCTCTTTAAGTGTTTTTCAGACTCTTACAACATGAAAAACCCCCAAGTTTTCTATCTTTGGACTCGTTAAACAAACATCGAAAAACCCATATGGGATCGAACCACTCCTTCCTAGGGTTCGTTAAACATACTCCGAGGGACACGTCCGAAGGATGAGCTTATATCAAAAAGCATATGTTATCCTCCTCAAGCTTGCGTAAAAATAAAGAGGTACTCGCTAGAAATGGTGAGGGAAAATTTGGGAAAGAAATGTGTGTCTGTATTTGTGTTAGTGGTAGTAAGAGTCGCTCTTGAACATGACGCCCCCTTTCATATTTTGTATCTAGGTTGGGAAATTCATTTGTCTCTCGTCTGACCTTATGCAAGTTTATATCTTGGGTCATCCTTGAGTCAATGCTACCAAGACCATTGTCGTGTCATTCATATGTTCAAGAGAAGTCCAAACAAGCCCTCTATCGAGTCGGCTATCTGCAGTTGTCAATTCCTACCATGTCGAGCTTCCTTGTGTCAGTCTCGAATCATTGTCATACTTTGCTCTACCCTAAATCTGTTACTTATTTCGTGTCATTGATGGGGGATACATCAAGGCCCTCCTGTGACGAGTCTTTTCATGTCGACTTCAACTCATTATCCAAGAACAAGACATATAAATCATTTAGTACCTTAGAGCCTGCATGCCTCAATGGCAGGTTTCTTCACTTTCGTCAGTGGATTCACATCATTGGTCCCTGATCGGAAGATTCCATCGAGTGTTCGACTTCAGCTCATTTATTCACATTCGTTGGATTGTACTAAGGTACCTTGGGATTCATTGACATCAATGGTGATTTCCCTCACACTTGTTAACAGTTTTCATCAATGACCGGTAATCAATTGGTTTCTACCATGTTCGACTTCAACACCTGTAATTGCATGGCTAGATTCGTACTTACGAATGACGGGATTGAAGACCCTGGATCTCATCATTTTGGTCCAAGTTGCGATGGAGTATTTATACATTTTATTAACACATAGATCCACAGTGTATGATTGGTGGCCATGACTTACATTTATGACTTAAATCATTTATAGTTTGAGCATGGGAATGCCTACCTCAGAAATGGTATAATACTGTGTAGATGCTTGATTGTTTGTAGGTTCCTGATTGGTGCGTTCCTTGTTCCCGACACACACATGCATTTTTACAAAGTATTTCAATTGTCACGAGTTCCATCCTCATACTTTGGGGGGCATTCTATTACACATGATTTTGGTCACCCTAATGATGATTCTACAAGCATGTGTTCAGGCTCTCGAAAGGAACTTTTGCATTAGAAAAATAACTAATTTCTTCCTCTATAAGGCTTGTTTTTAGAAGGATTCTGCAAGCTAGGAGTAATACACAATGTGGAAAGGCTTGATTTCTGCAGGCTTCTCTATACCCGGCTCGCAGGGTTTCTGCAGACTGCTATATAGGCAGGGTAAGATGACGTTTGAAAGCTAAAGAAAGGAAGAAGTTCACGAAGGTTCTAGAATGAGGATATTCTATAATGTGAAGTGGCATCCATATGATTGTGATCCTATTGGATTCTCTGATTTAGTGGGATCATCCTCATCTTTTTAACCATTTCTCTTTCTCCTATATAATGATAGGTTTCTCATGGAAAAGGTTAAGCAAGATTGAGCAAAGAATTGCTGAAAGAATATGTTGAAGACTGTGTGAAGAATCTTGTTGCAACTGATGCTTGAGGTATCCATTTGTTCATCAAGCTTTTGTGGACTATCTTCATACAAATTCGGAGCAAGTGTATGTGTGTGTTGGAACAAAGGACCACTGAAAGGGAACTTGCGACATCAAGGCAGTTTGGTTGTATCTTCTGCTTTTACTTAATATAATACGGTGACATGTTTCTTTCCCATAAAATCATTAGCATTTTATTACATGACTCCTTGATCACATGTTTAGGTTTTCATTGAATCTACTATTGTTGCTTTCACTTTGGTTGGTTTGTTTCATTGCAGATTTGATCTCACAAGAGCATCGGAGCGAAGCAGGGACAACAAAGATATAAGGAAGTGATATCTAAAGGTATGTCATCCATTCCTTCTTTGGTAGTAAATTCAATGATTGTAACTTAGGGAAAGTGTTATGTCCTGTCTTGTTTTTCTCTAGATCCAGGTGGATCTAGGGAGATTAGTTTATGTCTGCATTCACTGATTTATCCAATAACAGTGTGGGGGGGATTTCCCCCCCACTATTTTCGCCAAGGGGGTCCAGGGGGGGCAACGAAAATTAATGGACCCATGGCGAGGGATTCAGGGGCAATGCCCCTGAAGAGAAATTATGGGAAATTTTTCCTTGTAAAATATTGTAATTTTGTAGTCAATATGGACTGTTCATTATAAGGTCACAGATGTAATGGTAGAAGTTATGTTAGGGTTTTTTTCCCTAGAAGGAAACCCTCTTTTCATGAGGAAATTGTATTGTGGTTGTGTATGCTTGTGAATATTGTATTCTGAGAGAGGAGACGGTGAGAAAGAAGAGGAAGTTACAACATGTGTGTTGTAGGTTGTATCACTTCATTTGTTGGATCATAATAAAGGAAGGACTTGAAAATTTCTCTAGTGGGCGTAGCCCACGCTAGGTGAACCACGTATATTTGTGCTTCTATTGTATTGTGTATCTTCTTTGTTTTATTTCTGCATTTGTTTTATTTTATTTCTCTGCAATCCTTTTTTTCTAACACCAATTGGACATCATATGAATAATTTATCATTGAAGCACTACCAAGTAGTCTAGGATGGCCACCTCTCCTCAACAGGTAACAATGATAATTTTTCATGAATCCTTTAAAGAGATATATTTAATATGCATTACCTGCAATCATTTTTTATGTTTATTGGAGGAAGAAATCCCTCATAACTCTTTTCTTCCATAATCTCACCTTGTGTTGCAAGAAAAATGCTAAGTTTTTTGCAGGTCCCTAAAGGCTCAAGAAGGTCAATCCATGAACAAGAGATTTTGATAAACACGAGCATGCCATACAAACATAAAAAAAAATAAAGTGCAACATTATGTGATGTTGAGTCCTTTCCTGAGCCATGTTTGTATTTCAAGTTCCTAAGAGCTTGTTACTAAGGTATTTTCAATTGCTAATTAACAACAACAAGACTTTTCATAAAAGTTGCAAATGGATGGAAACCAAGATAGATGAAGAATTGATTTGAAGATAACATGAATACCAGTGTTACTGAAGTTGAGTCGCATTGCTACATCAACAATTCCATTTCTACAGAAGACCTTTCAAAAAGACCTAATGTGCATCATATGTATTTGCCAACACTATGGTATGCCCATGCATTTTCTCCTTGTCAACGTAGAGACAATTGTTTGCTTAATTTTATGAAGATTCCTTTTCTTATGCGGTTGACTGTAACCATTTTTATAATCACTACTACCACATCATAACTTCAACCTACCTATTTTCTTTGCAATACCTCCATAACTTCCTTCCCCACTCACTCCTAACCCACATAATAAAGTAAATCAACCTACTTACAATGTTGAGCTACCTCGTTATCCTATCCCCTTCCTCAAAATAATTTTTATGGTGAAAACCTATTTCAAGCACCATCAAACTATGGAATGATTGAAAACCAATCTCTAGATGGCATTCCTCAAGGATAAGAAACTTTCGTACTATGAAAACCCTCTAGGCATAGTTGGACAAATCTTGTTCGAAGATAAGGTTTGTAAAAAAAAGAAAAAAAAAACAAGAAAATATCAAGCAACAAAATCCTCTTTAGTTTCAGTTGTTGTTGAATAAAGTTCTCTAGGAACAACGCTGCTACCAATCCATCAAGCCATAAACTCTATTCGAGATCAGATTTATATCCTTCAAAAGTCTTGAGACTATATTGGGAGTCACTTTCAAGATTC
Organism: Picea engelmannii; assembly: GCA_009831015.1. Lineage (NCBI taxonomy): Eukaryota > Viridiplantae > Streptophyta > Pinopsida > Pinales > Pinaceae > Picea > Picea engelmannii. Next base: position 147,709 of record ML810673.1, read on the forward strand.
TTGTATAGATAAATGCATCAAGAAATATGGAAGGTATGTAAGATGAACCCGCACAACCAAAAATCGTCAAAGAGAAGGATCTGCCATGTTTTCACTTGATTATATATTTTATTTTGCATTGAAAAATGATGCCAAGCATAGGATGGTTCCACATCCACATCTCTTTATTATTGAATTGTTAATTGTGGCAAAAATCTTAAGCAAGGCTACTTTGGGTGAATTTCAATGTTTTGATGTGGAAGAAATCATGTTTCTTCAAAATTCTAGTGCTATAGTTCTCAAGGTACTAAATTTTTTAAGCTCTCTTGCTTCCTCACTTAACAAAGTTGGTTTACTTGAGAAATCTCTCTTTTGTTAAAAGGTGCATATTAGACATATGATAACATTGGGATCACCGACTTTATAGTTCTACCCATGACGTTATCCATAGAGTATACATCGTGAAAGATTCACACAATCAATTTTGATTACAATCTAAAGGGGCACTTGAATGTACACTTTCAAGGGGAGAGGGAAATGGTGCTAGTAGGGCTTACAAGGGAATGGTAGCAATCATTTTAAGGGTATTTTTTTGCAAAAGGTGCTTTGTTATTTACAACTGTTGGTAATAAAGAAACACTATTGTGGCACAGGAGGACTGCAATTTTTTAAATTCATGTAGTCATGGTTCAACATACAAATAACCATTTTAAGCTAATTTTCAAAAAAAGCCAATGAATTGAATGATGATGTTTTTGGTCCTAAGCACTTCTTAGAGACATAATCACTTAGTAATATTCTTCTAGCTACTCAAAAAAAAGTGCAAACAAAGCTACTCTTGATTCTTATATACTTCAATTGTCTTTTGAAGCATTTGAAGATTCTCACGTTAAATCAATTTGCATATTTCAACTTCTAAGCACTTGGAAATCATTTTGCAGCACTATTGGTCCAACAACCTCTTCAGAATCAAGTTACAAATTTCTATCATTGGTTTATGAGATTTGGTTACAAGCTTTTACCATTGATTTACTTTCTAGAATGCCTATTTCTGCAAAGGTTTCATATTCCAGTCACAAATTGTTTTATTCCATCTTTCTCTAATTTCAAATCTTTGCAAACCTGAACTTCTAGTTTCAGTCTACATACTTTAGAGTCGTCACTATCAGGATAGTTTTGAAACAAAATCAAAGGAACCTGGAGGTATTAATAACTTTCATAAACTCGGAAGAAACATTGTCATATGGTTTGTTCTACAAAATGGTAAAGAATCTTTGAGGACCAATATTGGTTCTAGGTCCCATAATGGTGGATCCATCAGAAAAATAGGATTATAGAGCAGTAGATGAACAACTAGAATCATTATTTCCCTATAATATCGATATAAAACCCCCAAAAGACAATGCACACCTTGTCAGCTGGAAGAGTCAAGGTGAAGATGATTTGAAAGTTATTCAGTTTCAGGACAATATTAGAGATTCTTGCAGAAAATTATCTTGAATGTGATGATTTGGGATCCATTTGTGTTTTTTTTATTCAGTGCCTCTTAGTACTTTTATGGAAGAAATTGTTGTCATCTAAAGAATACGAAAAACCCAAAGTACATAAATGGAAGATTGGTTATTTCATCAACAAGAAACAACCATCATATTTTATGTAGGCTGCTGGTTGGTTATGTTGAATCAATCAGAGTAATAACTCTTAAGAAAACTAGTCAATATGGTCTTGGGAGGTTCCTTTAGAGTGAAGATCATTGTGCAGCATGAATATTACCTATCTGGTCTTCCCGACTTTCCGAGTTTGTTGTTGTTCAAAATAGAACTGTGTAAAGAATCACCTATTAAGCCAGAAGTACATGATTTGTGTCATTACTTGCCACTTTGGAAGTGGTGAATATTCCCACTACAAACATTGTTAGATGGTTAGATATTTTAGGGATTTATTGACTTTACTTTTGTGGAAAAGAGCACCTTTTTACAGGAAACTATTGTTAGTATGGAAATCGTGGGTGATATAATTGGAGCAGCAATATCACCAGTACAGATCACCTCTTATTTCTCTAGGGTCATCTTGAAATCTGCAAATTCCATTAGAAGCATCAAGGGCTCTTTAAACCCATCAAAATACCCTACCATTTGATCGACATCTGTAAAATATTGCATTTGAATCTACTGGATACAGTATTCAATATTCTTGTAGGTCTGAAACTGAAAAATCCCATCTACTGGATACCAGACAAATTGTTGGAATAAGAAACTGAAAAATCCCATCGGGTGTCCACTAATAGTGAATAGTATTAAAAGTCCTCCTCATAATCTCTTTGAACAAATTCTCCAAACATTACTCTTTCCCTATCGAATACCCAAAGAGTCCACATGTATGGAAATGCAATATTCTCAAATCAGTTGGTGGGTGGCCTTCACATGATTATCACAACACATGTGCCTGTAGTAGAGAATTTCTAAGTACAAGATTTTTGGTTTTCTCGTACCTGAGCCTTTTCAATACCAATGAAAAAAGTAGTATCGTGATGCTTTCCTAAATTTATTCCCATGTATAATAAAGAATGGGCTATCAAAAACATATCAGAGGGTCCATTATCCACGTTGTCTCGTACAATGTTTTGCTCAGGAATATGAAAAGAGCACCATTTTTCCTCACTCTCCATCACATTCCCTGAAATGGATGGCTCGTTCACATTCTCTCCTACCACTACTAAAGATTTTGGATTCTAACTTCTTATGTCTACAGGAATTAGATGAAGCTGAAGCATTTTATAGAGGAAACATGGAAAAACAAGGGCATTCAAGTGTATATATCCAATGAAGTGGATGCACGCATGATGGTTGTGGAATATTTTACAAGCATGAAAGGGAAGAGCTAATTTTAGAAGAAGCCATTGATTACAATGACCTTGTACCTACTGATGAAGATTCAAAAGATTTAGACAAGGTGAAAGATGAAGAAAATTTATGTACTAATAATAGCAAAGGATCCCCACAAACTAATTTACTAGATGATAGAGGAGATCCAGAGAACCCTAGGGTGAGATTGAAGTGGGATTGTGCTGGACTGTTAACAACATTCAAACTTCTAGAGCCCCCACACCATGTGATTGTTCTTGCAAACACATATTTACTGGGATCATGCATGAGTAGATGTGACTTCAAGTCTACTCCTAGAGATGAAGTGTATCGATACTTGACATCAAGGATTTCAGAGTCAAGAAAAGAAGATATAAGCATCAGAATATATACTTTAAAAGAATCACATCAATTCAACAGCGTTTAGCAAAATTTTTACAATGCTAGGTAATATCTAGACTTGTTCTTTGAATTTGTTAGATAGATTTGAACTAGCTTTGAAAATCAATCCAAAACCTATATTATCTTAAAACTGGGTCCCTTATCTTCTGAGTTGATTCATTTTTATGGCTCATGAACCTTCCTAAAAAGAGAACTTTGTTATAAGCCTTGTTATTATCATCGAGAAATGGTAGCTAAACGAGTAAGGAATATATGTTCTATATATGACTTTTAGACATAATCTCATAAAAGTGTGATTTCCATAAGGGAAGTTATACGAAGTCTGTCGAAAGAGTTGAGTAACTTATTTAAAGAACATATAAGGTCATAGCACTCATAATAACATACATAGATGTGTTGATATTTTGATGTAACTACGGAAGATATTTTTGTGTATTTGCATTGATCAAACCTAGAGAAGGTTATTATAATCTTATTATATAAATTGGCTCAAAAGAAATTATTATTCTATTGTTATCCTTATTTTAAAAGTCAAAACGGCCCCTCTTAGGATTGTGTATTTTCGGGAGTCAAGTTATGTGTATAAATAGAGGTCGAGTTCTTCTCATTTGTATACACACATAACTCACCTTCTCTTGTGTATTTGGAGCATAGCAAAGGAGGTCTAGCGCAAGAGGTCTTGATTTCTTGGTCTTGTTCTATTTATGGAGAGCTATAATGTGACATTGTATTGGTTGAAGGAATCTATACTGAAGAGTTGGTTGTTGGGTTTTCTCCCCCACGAGGGTTTCCTAGGATATATCTTGTCTTTTGTGATTGTTTATCTTTCAATGATCCTATTACATGAAATTGTTAATGAATGTTAAATAAGATAACTACAACTTCTAAAATTATAACATGGTATCAGAGCAAGCTTGAATAGAAGACAATTCACAGATCTAGAAGACAAAAGGAGTCATTTTTCTTGATAGGAGTGTTTTTCAAACAAGACAAGACCACCAACAAGTGTGCCCTAGTGGAGCACATCTTTTCTCTGAATCAGATCTTCAGAATCTAGAATTTGTGATTTAGGGGAAGGATGACTACCGGAACAAAGATTGATGAGAAGTTGGAGGGAGCTGACAACTTCAGAGTCTGGACGTACAGAGTATCCATCCTCCTAGAAGAACATGATCTAGAGAATTATAACCTAGAGAAGGTTATTATAATCTTATTATATAAATTGGCTCAAAAGAAATTATTATTTTATTGTTATCCTTATTGTAAAAGTCAAAACGACCCCTCTTAGGATTGTGTCTTTTCAGGAGTCAAGTTATGTGTATAAATAGAGGTCGAGTTCCTCTCATTTGTATACACACACAACTCACCTTCTCTTGTGTATTTGGAGCATAGCAAAGGAGGTCTAGTGCAAGAGGTCTTGGTTTCTTGGTCTTCGGTATCATGGTCTTGTTCTATTTATGAAGAGCTATAATGTGACATTGCATTGGTTGAAGGAATCTATACTAAAGAGTTGGTTGTTGGGTTTTCTCCCCCACGAGGGTTTCCTAGGATATATCTTGTCTTTTGTGATTGTTTATCTTTTAGTGATCCTATTACATGAAATTGTTAATGAATGTTAAAGAAGATAGCTGCAACTTTTAAAATTAGAACATGGTATTAGAGCAGGCTTGAATAGAAGACAATTCACAGATCTAGAAGACAAAAGGAGTCATTTTTCTTGATAGGAGTGTTTTTCAGACAAGACAAGACCACTAGCAAGTGCACCCTAGTGGAGCACATCTTTTCCCTGGATCAAATCTTTAGAATCTAGAATTTGTGATTTAGGGGAAGGATGACTAACGGAACAAAGACTGATGAGAAGTTGGAGGGAGCTGACAACTTCAAAGTCTGGACGTACAGAGTATCCATCCTCCTAGAAGAACATGATCTAGAGAATTTCACTAAAGGAGAGGTTTCTGAACCAGAGGGAGATGAGGCTAAAGCAAAGCACAAGAAGGATATGGTCAAAGAAAAGAGGATTATTGTAGACTCCATTAAGGACCATCTTATTCATCACATCTCTTCATAATCCACTCCAAAAGAAATGATGGATGCCTTAAACCAATTGTTTGAAGGAAACAATATCAATCGAAAAATGACCTTGAGAACTCAGTTAAAGAATGTAAGGATACAGAATTCATAAACCATCCACTCTTACTTCTCAAGAGTGAACCAGATCAATGAATAGATAGAAGCCATTGATAATACAGTGAATGGAGAAGAAATGGTGATGACCACCTTGAATGGCCTCCCAAAGTCATGGGATGCATTTATTCAAGGGATATGCTCAAGAAGGAAGATACCCACGTTCAGTAGGCTATGGGAAGATTGCAACCAAGAAAACGCAAAGATGACAAAAAGAGAAGAGAAGAAGAATCGAGGAAAAATAGTGCGTCCAAGCTTGAGTCTGAATCCAGTCAGTGCTTATAATAAAAATTCCATTTTGGTATGAAATAGGTGTTATCCATCAACTTTGATATCTCGTTAATTACCACGGGCCTAGCCTTGTTGGCCATGCAACAGTTCTTTGTGACCTTGAAGCAAAATTGACTAATATGGGAGAGAGAATGTTCATATTTTAATGCCGCTGCAAATGTGGAGGAAAGTGAAGGTAATCACTTTGTCCGACAGAGTAGACTGCATGCCCGACAGAGTTATTGAATGTGTCGATTTCCAAAATCATATTCAGTCGACGTGATTGGAGGGTGTAATGTCTTCAAAGTTTTCCACAATTTTCGGACAGAAGTCGACTTCAGCATGGACATCGACTGCAAATTTGAATGAGTCTCATGCCACACAGAGACAACACAGACTGAGAAACCAGCTTTATGGGCAGTGCTTCTACGCAGGGCGAAGAACTAAGTAGAGGATAATGACGGGAGGTAAAGTCAACACATGGTGACTCTTGATATACTAAGAGAGAGTTTGATGATAGGTATTCAATGATATCATGTGTTGCAAGTCAATGTCAATAGATCATAAAAAAAGAAAAATGCCAAACTGAACATACATTGAAGAGAATGTGACATGTTGGAAACTACAATAGAAAACCAAACACAAAGATTTGTTCTCATTGATGCATCATGTAATTGTGGCGATGATCCAGAATTCGAATAGTTGTAAAGGTTGCAGAGCTGGGTGTCGATTACAATTAAGAAAACTACTCGAAATGGTTCAACTTTATGGAAACCAAATTACATTAAAAAACATTTTGTTCTTACAAGTCATTATGGGGGGACACAAGAGTGGTGGTCTATAGTGTGGTTGAAAAAGTGTTGTATAAATGGTATCATTTGTATTAAAATGTTGCATGAAGGATAGTTAAATCTTATAGTCGAGTTGATTTTATAATCGACCAGTTGAGTTTGAGTTGAGTCTGAGGCTAAGTAGTCTATTTGTAATCTAGTTAGTCGAAAAAAGAAAAACAACATGTTGTTGATTGTGTCAGTTTCAAGATTTATTGTAAAAGTTGAAGTCAAAATAAGGAGGGGGTTAATTGTACATCTTGTTTGAAGGTAGGTGATCCCCTCCACCTATGTAATGTAATTCAGTGCTTATCCAATGAGATCAGTTTCTAACCTATATCAGTTGATACCCAGTCGACAAAATGAAGTCAAGCCCTGCACATGCAATTTTGTTGTATTTAACTAACAGTTAGAGAGTCATAGTTGAGTCGTAGAAGAATTGTCCTTCATGAAAATGTAAATTGGAGAATCCATTTAAAGCACAAAGAAGAATAGCCATGATTGATAGCAGCAGTATAAAAAAAATATTGATGAGCATCACAACAATGAGCACACAGAAATCAAGCACTTGATTGAAAGATTGACATTGATGGAGGAAATTTTTGTAGCAATTGATCAAACAAAGCACTTGTAGAGAGCATTCATGATGAACATTGAACATGAAAATTTGTTAGTGTTTGAAGGCATTCAAGAAAGAGACATTAGATAACATACACACACACTAGAGCTTAAAAGATAAGATGATGACACAAGACAATTGAATTGGTTGAGCCCCTTGATAGAAGAGTTGCAAAATAGTACCCTGTGTTGTGACAAAGAAAGCAAAGGAATGGTGGGATTGGTTGATGCTGCAGACCCTCGTCGATTCCATAAAAATATCCCTCGTGCATGGTAGTTCGTTGGAGAAGCCCTAAAGAGCGCCTTGATGGCTCCTAGGAGGAATCTAAACTTGCAAGTGAGTATGGAAGCCGATGGCACCTAACAACAAATCAACAGAGTCAATCATGTGGAAATCGAGGAGTTCGAATATGTGATATATAGTCATTCAAGTCCATTGGAATCTAGTCACAATAAACCTTGTATATGTGTATCTTCCTATACCACTGGCATTTGTTGTAGCTGATTTACATATGTAGACTGGTATGCATGTTCGATGCACAATAAGGAAACTTCTACAAGGGTAGAGACCTAGGACATTGTTGTGCACTTGCTCGAGACGAGCAAAGAATTGAGTGTGGGGGAGATGTTGGGAGGCCTCTTAGGCCCTTATAAATGTCATCATACATTAGCCTAAGTATAAGAATGTATAGGAAGATATGTATAAAGGAACATAACAAATGATTAGTTGGAGCGGTCACAACCGCTCCAACCATTCCTCTATTGTATAAATACCCATGAAGATGGAATGAAGACTCAGATGGATATCCTTCCCTAACTATCTCTTCTTTATTGGGTTGTGTGTGTGTTCTTGATGTGCTTCACAATGTAGTATCTCTTGAATGCCTTTGTAATCTAGAAGTTTACAACACAAACCAATGAAATTACCTTATGAGCATATGAATGACCTTTATAGCAAAAAGAGTGATGATTATGATGAAAATAATGGTTTTGATGGGTCAAAAAGGGGTTCATTGGCAGTGAAAATGGTGTCGATTTGGAGACCCAACAAGAACATCCTTGATGAAGCTCCATAGAGGCTTGAAAGAAGGGAGTAGGAGGACATTGACAAGCGGGGTGATCCACGGGGAGGAGAAGCAAGCTGAGACCCAATTTAAGAAATATGTTTCAAAGCCAAAAATATTTAAGACAATGAGAAGGAAGTTGTGTATCACTCTCTCAAATGTGTTGGCCATGTCTAGCTTTATTATCAGTCCTTTTTCCTTTCTTGTTTTGTTGGAATGAATCACCTCCTAAACAAGGATGATATTATCAAAGATTTGTCTTTTCTCAACAAAACCTCCTTCATTATGGGAGATGAGTCGTGGCAAAAGGGGTTTTATTATGTTTTCTATAACTTTGATATGATTTTTAGGAGACATTGTATAGAGAGATAGGCCTAAATATGTTGAAGGTGGAAGGATTTACCTCTTTGGGAACAAGAGCCAAAAAGGAGGAATTGTGCTATCTCCCATGCGAGCTAATTTCTAAACATACCTGACCATGCAGATCAAACCGAACTTGATTTTGTTCCAGCAAATATTGTAGAAATGTGTCGATAATCCATTAGGTCCAAGAACTTTGTTTGATTACATTTTTTGTATTGCTGCAAATATTTTTTATTCTTCAACAAGGTTAGAGAGATTTTTGTTGTCTTGCTGGGAAATAACTTGGGGATTTAGCTCCATCAATTTAGCAGTAGCTTCCTGATGGGATGGGGATGGCTCCAAATACAAATTTCTAAAATGCTAAAAGGAAGCCTCTTTGATCTGCGCAAAAGAGGAGATAACCGACCCATCTTCTTTCACAATTTATTTAACACTAGTCTTCCATAATCGAGCTCTAGCTTGTTCCTACCTCCTTCTTTTACCTATGGGCTCCTTGATTTTAACCTCCAGTTTTCTTCTTCCACTCTTAGGGCACTATGGTATTGTTGAAATGGTTTATGTTCTTCTTAAAGCAGTTTCCCTATGATTATCTCATGTTCTTTCTTCTCCTAGAAAAACTCAACTTTTTTAAGGAGGGCATCAATTTGCCTAATGGGTAATTTATAAACAAATTTTACCCAATCCTTTAAATATTGTTTTGTTCTCTTCAATTTTTGTTCCCAAATATGGACTGAGGAGTCAGTGATCTAGCAAGACCATGAGGAGGAAATTGAATTGAAGAAGGACGGGTCTTGGTTGGTGGTCAGAGCCTCCCCAACGGAGAATCAATTAAGAGCATGATAGATTTCCCTCAAGATAAGAGTTTCTTACCAAAAATATATCTAGACGAGTAGAAATGAAGCCCAGGCCCAGATGTCGGTTTGACCAAGTATACCTACATTCTTTTGGTTTGATAACTGAAAGGAACAAAGAGGATATCAGATCCTCCATATTCTCCCTCGAGGGATCTCAGACCAAACAACCTCCCCTTTTCTTCCTTGAAATGGATGGTTGTGTTGAAGTCCCCAAAAATAATGAAGTGGGGGTTCGTCATTGAGTTATGCAGAGTGAGGAGCGAGTCATAGCATTGGATTTTTTCCTGAGAGTTGTTCAACATGTAGACATTGACCAGTGAGAGCATATCTCTTGTCACTACATGGGAGAGGTTGATCCGAAGCCAGTGTAGATAAGAATGACTACTTTCTAAGTGAAAAAAATAGGGACTCTAGAGCGTGCAGAGACCCCCAAAATATCCTCTAGAGATAACTGCTAATCCTTGACTAGAATTCCAAAATTTTGAGCTAAGAAGAAGGGTATCGTCTTCTTGCATCTTAGTTTCCAAGAGAAGTAGAACCTCTGGTCTCTCCTACTTTACTAAATATTTCACTAGATCATATTTAGAGGGACCCTCAAGGCCCCTATAATTCCAAGAAAGGAATGTCATCATTTACGAGAGGATTTAGGGATCCCTCCATTGCTAGGGTTAAATCCACTATATGTCCTAGGACCTCTTGTTTCTTGGAAAAATACTCCATCCAAAGTTAATTACGTTCCTCTATATTTTTCTTTATTGTATTCCATTTCATGCTTCTTCCTATTGGTATGGTGACCTACTTTATTGGCTGGTTCACTTACAACCAAATCCTTTTATGAGTCTTCACCATATTTTGAAAGGGGGGCATCGATCACAGGGATAACAGGGGGGGGATGGGAGAATAAAGGGGGAGCTCGAGGAGGATTGATGGGTTCTTCAGAGAGGAGATGACGCATTTTGGGGAAGGGAATCTTGGAGGGACTTCTGGGGGGGTTAGGGGGCACACTTTCTCTATGATGGCCTAATATTCAAGGGGAGGGGGGTCATCATTGATATTAAGGGAGTCAAACTGATTCAAACTAGTGCTAATGTTTTTTATAACTTAGGGTTGTCCCTCTTTTGGTTGAGCTCTGGATTTTGGTGTTTGTTTGTGTTTCTTGGGTTGTTTCCATTTTTCATTAGCCTTTGGATATTTTGGTTATGGGGCTACTTAGGGGCAGTTCTTATCAAAATGTCCATATTTGTGATCATTTTTGCACTTGAACAGGAGATGGTCATAATCAACTTGTTGGAAATATGTCCAGTTTTCCATAGTTAGTTGTATTTCTTCAGTGAGGCCATTTTCAAGACTGACTTCAAAGCAAATGTGTGTGCAAGATTGGATTCCATCCTTGGTTTCAACTCTATCTATATATTATTTTTTGAGGAAGTTTCTTATATCTTTGATCATTTCATCATTCCAACAATACAAAGGGAGGTAGGGTAAATGAAACCACATAGGAACTGCAAATGGGATATCGTTTTCCAGGTTAAAATATGGGGTCCATATGTTTAAGTACATGTAACGTACTCGACCACCAAGATGAGCTACACTACTTCAAGAACACACTTCTTGGATTGATTTCGAATTTCTATTCATTCTTTTAAATTCAATAAGAAGGATAACAACACATGCAATCAACAATAACATACTAAACAAACCAAGAAATGAACATCATGCCATGCACAACAATTAGCAGCAAGCATGCACACATAAATACATCTCAGAGATAAATAAATATACAATGGAGTGTACATTACATAGAAAACACAAAGAGCACTTATATTTAATTAAACTATCAACAACTAGCTGCTAACCAAGGGTGTTCCACCCAACTATAGACAATATTGTTCATTCACTTTCAACAACAGGTCACCCTTGAGCGAGGGATATGAATCTACAAGGATGGGTGCTAGGCCAATTCTAAAACACACAATAACTAGCTATCAAACTCTCGAGTTTTCCCAACCACAGGGTGATCCTAATTTACCAACTTTCTTTCCCTTTATCCTACACAACCCAATAAATAAACCCCTTTCTCTATAATGCAGTCACTTAGAAAGTTCCAAATCTTTTCCAAGGACACGGTACTATTGATATGGAATCTCAATGATAGAAATTTCGAGGATTCTCAGCTGTGAACAGTTCTAACTAACATGTCAATGCATCTAAGCACTCTAACATTGATTCCTTTATGGAATAATCAATAACTACTTACAACCATCTAGCAATGGCTCTCCTCCTCCTACTATTTGTTTCCATGTTGTACCCATCACACGAATGAGCAAGAGTAAAATGAGAAAATAATAAGCAACAATGATTGAAGAATGGATGAATGAACCCCCCCAAATGAATGATCAATCAAATGAGTGAGTTGCCAATGAATGTGCAACCCCTAATCAGCCCAAAAGAGGGTTTTTATGTAATTACAAAAAACAAGAACCACATGGCCTCCCCAAGAAGCTCATGTAACCACTTTTCCCAACTAAACCAAGATGAGTGAATAAAAAAATAATAAAATACCTATCCCCTTTAGCCTTCCTCTCTCATGGAATCATAACCCCCTATCTCTTGTCCTTATATATATATATATATATATATATATATATATATATATATAAGTATTACATTTCTAGGCACCATGTTCTTTCATTCATACTGGCTCACCATCCTAAATCACATTTACATAATACATTGTATTTCATAGGGATTAGAACCAAGGTGTTACAATACATACCTATTGTGCCCATAAAGTATGGACCACTTCATAAGATCAGATCCCTATCCTCTTTTTCTTCAAAACGAAAAAGAAAAAAACCTCTTTTTCGGAAGGCAGAGGAGGCGATGGGGGCGACTTACTAAATGTTGTATCTACCCTCCCTTTTGATGAAGACATCCAGGCCTTGGTTCCTTTTGCACAACAAGAAGAGAACATGATGAGTCACGACCCTTTTGAAGAACTTGATAATGTTTTATTCCATGACTCTGGAAGTGAAGAAGTGTTAGAGGATCCCTCATATATGACATATCCTTTTAAAAAATGGGAAACAAATCACTTTGCAGTAAGGATCAAGCCTTGTGTAATGATGAGGCAATGGAAGAGAGTTCCCATGAAAAGAAAAAAAGAATTTTCTCCATCTTGATGAAGGTGAGGTTGTCCAACCTTTCTCTCCTCCTACACATGACATTGAAGAAGCGATGAGTCTCGATGATGAAGAATCTGAAGATCAATTTGAAACTTCCTTAGTCTTTATCCTTTGTGCACACAAAGACAAAGAGATGGTCATTTTTAGTCACACTAATGATATTATGAAAGAACCCTTCGATATGGTTGATGAGAATATATAAACTTTCATACAGATTGATAGATGCATGTGGGATTTTGGTCATCTAA
>ML810673.1:166910-181373 GCA_009831015.1 Picea engelmannii
GAATTTTATAAACTTGTTCTGCATAATTCATTATAATTTTATTGGCGATATATATTTTTACTAACTGATGCAATTAGGGACAACAATCTTAACTTGATTTTCCATCATATACCTAGGCTTGTATTTTTGTTTTCCTTGTGTCTTAGACAGGTGAAATCAACATTTCCAAGGTCTACTACTTCTTGGAAACCCTTGGCTACCATCAAGAACTTCCTCAAGCCTTTCTCCACACATAGAAACTTGACCTATAGGGGAATTAATCCATACATCACACTTTCCATCTTATTTCCTTCTAGGATCATCGGGATTCCCCCCTTGAGGTAACCACTCCACCTATAAAGTGAAGGGAACACCTATCTATGGTGACAATGGGTAGGTGCTCTCTTAGTTGTCTCCATTTGGTGGTTGGGTCAGTAGTTTACCAAAATACAACTTGTGTGATAACATTTTGGCATCATTTTCGGAAGGGATTTTGAATCCTCTTTCAAACCCTAACGACACTTTTGAAAGATATCCTAAAGTCGTTTCCCTATCTTTCCTAGCGACTCCACACAAGGTAATTTCCCTTTCCACCTTTGATGAGCTCGTCTTGAAGATCATATGGCAACTCCACCTTCCAAGAACCCACATTTCCCCTTTTTCCCCTTTCATCCTTTCATGAGCCTTGTTCTCATCTGGTGACTCCATTGAGGTATTACCCTAAGTAATGGAACCATGGCCTCATGGGAATTGCCATGGGATTTCCATAATGTGTATTCTTCTTCTGATGTTCAAAGTGTCCTTAGATATTTGAATTGTTTTTCCCCAGAGTGGATTGCAAGTTGCCCTAAATTTGATGGTGATCCAGCTCTAGCAGTCACTCATGTAGTGGAGTACATGAAGTATGCTTCAATATTAAATGTGCTACATGGAGATTTTTTGATGAAAAAAATTATATCTTCTCTAGAAGAAAGTAGAAGAAAGTGTCTTGCTCACTCATGTGACCCAAAAATCATCGCATCCTCCACAAATTTCATTGAATATTTCTCAGGCATTACTGACCAACTACTTAGAATCTACAAGATACTTTCCAAGATATCAAAGATAGTCTTTGCAGATAAGGTTTCCCTGTGGATGATGAGACAATTGATGAAGATTCTAAAGCTAAATATCTAGACGAGAAATCCAATCAAGATGAAGTGCTTGTATCTACCCTCCCTTTTGATGAAGACATCTAGGCCTCGGTTCCTCCTACACATAAAGAAGATAACATTATGAGTCATGACCCTTTTGAAGAACTTGATGATGTTTTATTCCATGACTCTGGAAGTGAAGAAGTATTATAGGAGCCCTCAAATATGACATATCCTTTTAAAAAAGGGAAAAAAATCACTTTGCAGTAAGGATCAAGCCTCCTGTAATGATGAGGTGATGGAAGAGCATGCCCATGAAAATAAAGAAGAATTATGATAAAGGGAAACATATTGAAGCACTACTATCTTTGCTCCATCTTGATGAAGGAAAGGTTTTCCAACCTTACTCTCCTCCTGCACATGATGTTGAAGAAGTGATCAGTGTCAATGATGAAGAATTTGAAGATCCAATTGAAACTTCCTTAGTCATTGTCCTTCTTGCACAAAAAGATGAAGAGATGGTCATTTTTTGATCCAGATTTTATGAGAAGAATGAAATGAATACAAATATATATTATTAAAATATATATATGATGAACAATAAAAGATATACAATAAAACTTGACTTCTATTCAATAAGGAAATATGTTGAAACTATAAAATGCAGAATGAAACAAGCTTGCTAGAATGGTGGTAGCTTATCTCTGAGAAGAGATGTGACGACTACTCTAATTCGAAAGAATATGAGTATAATGAGGCTCCAAAAGAATTTTTACATTAAAAATGAATTCCAAAACCATATACATACAAAAACCTAACCCTATGAGATGAAGCGCCAAAAGTCATGTGGGCCCCGTTGGGGTAAGTTGGTACATAAACTTCCTGAGGTCAGAACTTTTGCATACGATCTCCATTTTAGGCGCACAATATCCCATTGTAAAGGTCTATCTGAGGAATACGCATTATTCCATCACACTCTAACTTTGTCTATAGTGTGACCGTGGCGGGCCCAAATAACATTGTTTAGGGCCTCAAAACAACCCCAAAGGTTTGGGACCTGAAAAGCTAGAAAAAAATTGTCGAGATGAAAAATGAAACTGCCAAGACGATATCGGTATGTGAGCCAGTTGGAATAGGTGGGTGGCCACCGATATCCACCTAGATCAATCCTCCCCCCTTAGGAATAAATGGTATCCATTGCGTTAATTTTCCCCATCAGATGAGGAAATTTCTGCTGAATTTGGTCCTGAGTTAGCTGTTAATACTAAGAGGGGGGTGAATCAGTATCAAGTACAATTTGAAAAAAAAAAATCAACTTATACTTAAACCATTCAATTATATCCAATGAGAAATGAACAATAGTATAAGAGTTACACCAATACACCGCAATACACCATGCACAATATATGAGAAATAACTAGTAGTTATTGTTCAAGGGAAGTAATGACTTCCAAGGGAAGCTACAACTTCCAAGTTCAAAGGAGGCATAAACCTACAAGGGAAGATACAATCCTCCAAGATAAAGAGGGGGTTAAACCCTCTATCTTTTCCCCTTCCTTCCACCCAAGAGTATACAAAATATAATAATCCTTACATCACCATATCATTGATAATATCATCACTGGAACATAACAATACTTAGAAACTTGAACCAGATGCCAAGATGTGCCTTCTTTACGAAGCCATTTCTCATGTACGCTACCTATTATACTGATAGCCCTCGTATGTATGCACCCTAATACATTGATAGCCCATGTATGTACACACCCTAATATACTGATAGCCCGCATATGGCTCAAAACACTAGGGTTTTCGCGATTCTTAAACTTCCAGGCATTTCAGACTTCGCCACCTCAAACTTACTCCACACTAAATTTTGCACATACTCCTACCACAAGTGCAAACCCACTTATGATAGCTCCATCACACTTGCTTGGATGATAAAATGATGTATCTTCAATGTGTATTTATACATTTTGTGACACTGCCTTTTTTCATTAGGGCCGACCTGACTCTTTCTTATTTTGTAGTTATTTTCTTTAATTATCTTCAGGGCTGACCTATACTTCTTTCTTCAGTTCACTTTTTCATCTTCAAAAAATCATTTCTCCTCAACCATGAGGATCCACGTGACGTGCCACCTACCATCGAAAACAACATGATGTATACTATACATCCATGGGTGTTGTATATGCATGTGCATTGTCCTTCATGTCCAAATATCTTCATCAATCTTGGGGTCCAAAACCAATGACTAGGGTTGAAATCAATGAAAACAACCAAGCTTCCAACATGAGCCACTTGCCTTGGTGCAAGAGCTACCCTACTTTGACAACATGATAAATATGAAACTACTGTTGGTGATTTCCCTTGACCTGTGTTTCCACGATCTGATCAATGGATGCATGTTCCAAGTAGTTATGGTTGAGCTTTGTCATTTTCAATTGTTATTCTACCTATGAGGTGTCCAATAATGGTGGAAAGTATGGCCGAAAGAGGTCCACATTAAACATTGGGTGCAAGCCAAGGAAGGGGGAAATGTTGAGCTCAAAATAATTTTCACCCATGGCCTTGGTGACGGTATAAAGTCCATAGCAAAGTGGATGAAGCTTCGGATCAGGCCATGTAAGGAGTTATTTCTGTAACTGCAACCAAACTCTATCTCCCACCTGAAACTTATGTGGCACAAAATGTTGATCATGGCACTAATTGTACTTGGCATTGGACTTCTGCAAAATATCCTGAACCTATTGGCAGATGTGATGGATTTGTTCAATGAACCAGGTAGATTTTTCTTCTTCTGTTTGATCATGGGACGAGTCTTCCTGGGTGTCCGCAGTGGGTAGTGCAACATCCATGGGACCCAATCGTTGAAATCCCTACCCCACCTGAAAGGGGATGTGGTTGGGTGATATATGCATGGATTTGTTGTAGTTGTGTTGAACATAAGGAAGACTCTCATCCCATGTGTGGGGATGCTTGGAATTGTATATGCATAGGATATGCATGATCATCTGGATGATGGCCTCAGTTTGGTCATCTGTTTGGGGGTGGAAGGCAATGGATTTGGTGAACTTGGTATCCAACAGTGACTAGAGGCTCAACCAGAATGTGTTGAGGAACCAACTATCCCGATATGAGATGATGGTTTGTGGTATCCCGAAATGTACCCACACTCATTCAAAGAATATCTTAGCGATGACCTCTATTATGATGCTCTTCTTTCAGGTGGCCAGAATCACCATTTTAGAAAAAACAATCAACCACAACAAAAACATAGTCATTTACCCACCTAGTTGACAGAAGGCCCAACATGTAGTCCATAGAGATGGATTCCCAGGGCCTTTCAGGATTAGGAAGAGGGGTGTACATTCATTGGTTCTTAATGGTTGGTTTGGCATTGGCATAGGTAGTGAAGGACCTGATATACTTGTTGACATCATGTCAAAGTTTCAACCAATAGACATGTTGCTGCAACACGACCATTGTCTTTTCTACGTCGAAGTTTCCTACCAACTGACTGTAGTGGCATTCCAAAATCACCTTCGCTCGCTCCCTTGATGGAATGCATAGATTTCCCATATGGCACAACATCCCATCCTAAATATGGAAATCAGTGACAACTATGTTTTTTCCCAGCATCTGGTTGGTGGAAGCGAATTCAGGACCTCTCTCATAGAATAAAAGGGCTTACACGCCTAAGGTATTTGTTGATTTAACTCTTTATTTTAAGACTCCATTTATCCAATTCTAAAGGCACTAATCTGAATATTTTGCTTTGGAGAAACAAACAGTTGCATTGGGAAATGTGATTTTTCATCATTTCAACTTTCTACAATCTAGGTTTTGTTCCTTGTGCCTTGAGCACCTCTCAGCCACTAGGGTGTCCCCTCTAAATGGGTATTGATTTATGTTGTTATAAACTTTCATATTCAGCCATTAGGGCTGCAAAAAACCTAACATTCTTTTACTTATAACTTTCTTTTCAACTGTCATAATTAGCTAAGAGTTTGCTACTTTTATCTACTTGGTCTAGCACAAATTTTGGGTGGATTTTTGTAAGTTTTGGTGGTTGAATTTACTGTTGTAACAACAAGTTTTCTATAGCCATAAGGCTGAATTTTTTTTCTGCAAACACATATTATTACATTCTTCTTTCATTTCTAAAGTCTAGTGGTATCTTACTTGAGTTGATCTAGTTGTTTTCTATTTTATCTCTTGCTCTCTCAACTAGAATATTAGAAACTTGTTCTGCATAATTCATTATAATTTTATTGGCGATATATATTGTTACTAACTGATGAAATTAGGGACAACAATATTAACTTGCTTTTCCATCATATACTTGGGATTGTATTGTTGTTTTCCTTGTGTCTCAGATAGGTACACTCAACATTCGCAAGGTCTACTACTTCTTGGCAACCCTTGGCTACCATCAAGAACTTCTTCAAGCCTTTCTCCACACATAGAAACTTGACCTATAGGAGAATTAATCCATACATCACGCTTTCCATCTTATTTCCTTCTAGGGTCATCGGGATTCCCCCCTTGAGATAACCACACCACCTATAAAGAGATGGGAACACCTATCTATGGTGAGAGTGGGTAGGTGCTCTCTCAGTTGTCACCATTTGGTGGTTGGGTTAGTATTTTCCCAAACTACAACTTGTGCGATAACATTTTGGCGTCGTTTCCGGAAGGGATTTTGAATCCTCTTCCGAACCCTAATGGAACTTTTGCAAGCTATTGTAAATTCATTTCCCTATATTTCCGAGCGACTCCACCCAAGGGACTTTCCCTTTCCACCTTTGATGAGCTCATATTGAAGCTCATATGGAAACTCCACCTTCCAAGAACCCACATTTCCCCTTTCTCCCCTTTCATCCTTTGATGAGACTTGTTCTCATCTGGTGACTCCATTGAGGTATTACCCTAAGTAATGGAACCATGGCCTCATGGGAATTACCATGGGCTTTCCATAATGTGTATCATTCTTTTGATGTTCAAAGTGTCCCTGGATATCCGAATTATTTTTCCCCGGAGTGGATTGCAAGTTTCCCTAAATTTGATGGTGATCCATCTCTAGCAGTCACTCATGTAGTGGATTACATGAAGTATGATTCAATATTAAATGTGCTACATGAAGATGTGCTAATGAAAATTCTTATATCTTCTCTAGAAGAAAGTCAAAGAAAGTGGCTTGCACACTCATGTGACCCAAAAGGAATTGCACCCTCCAAAAATCTCATTGAAGAATTTCTTAGGCATTACCGACCAACTACTGAGAATCTACAAGATTCTTTCCAAGAGCTCAAAGACAGTCTTTACAAAGAAAGTTTCCCTATGGACGATGAGAAAAATGATGAATATTCTAAAGTTGAATATCTAGACAAGAAATCCAATGAAGATGAAGTGCTTGTATCTACCCTCCCTTTTGATGAAGACATCCAAGCCTCGATTCCTCCTACACATCAAGAAGATAACATTATGAGTCATGACCCTTTTGAAGAAGTTGATTATGTTTTATTCCATGAATTTGGAAGTGAAGAAGTATTAGAGGAGCCCTCAGATATGACATATCCTTTTAAAAAAGGGAAAACAAATCACTTTGCAGTAAGGATCAAGCCTCTTGTAATGATGAGGTGATGGAAGAGCATGCCCATGAAATGAAAGAAGAATTATGATAAAGGGAAACATATTGAGGCACTACTATCTTTGCTATGTCTTGATGAAGGCAAGGTTTTCGAACCTTACTCTCCTCCTGCACATGATGTTGAAGAAGCGATCAGTATTTATGATGAAGTATTTGAAGATCCAATTGAAACCGCCTTAGCCGTTGTCCTTCATGCACACAAAGACGAAGAGATGGGCATTTTTTGATCCATATTTTATGAGCATAACGAAATGAATACAGATATATATTATTAAAAAATATATACAATGAACAATAAAAGATATACAATAAAACTTGACTTCTATTCAATAAGGAAATATGTTGAAACTGTAAAATGCATAATGAAACAAGCTTGCTACAATGGTGGTGACTTATCTCTAAGAAGAGATGTGACGATTTCTCTCATTTGCAATAATATGAGTACAATGAGGCTCCAAAATAATTTTTACATTAAACATGAATTCCAAAACCATAGACAAATAAAAACCTAACCCTATGAGATGAAGTGTCAAAAGTCATGTGGGCCCCGTTGGGGTAAGTTGGTACATCAACTTCCCGAGGTCGGAACTTTTGCATACGATCTCCATTTTAGGCGCACAATATCCCATTGGAAAGGTCTATTTGAGGAATACACATTATTCCATCACACTCTAACTTTGTCTATAGTGTGACTATGGTGGGCCCAAATAACATTGTTTAGGGCCTCAAAACAACCCCAAAAGTTTGGTACCTGAAAATCTAGAAAAAAATGTTGAGATCAAAACTGAAACTGCCAAGACGACATTTGTATGTGAGCTAATTGGAATAGGTGGGTGGCCACCGATATCCACCTGGATCAATCCTCCACCCTTAGGAAGAAATGGTCTCCATTTCATTAAGTTTCCCCATCAGATGAGGCAATTTCTGTTGAATTTGGTCTCGAGTGAGCCACTTGCCTTGGTGCAGGAGCTACCCTACTTTGACAACATTATACAGCTGAAAATATTGTTGGAGAGTTCCCTTGACCTGTGTGTCCATGATCTGATCAGTGAATTCCTGTTCCATGTAGTCATGGTTGAGCTTTGTCGATTTGAACTGTTCTACTACCTCTGAGGTGTCCAATAATGGTGGAAAGTATGGCCGAAGGAGGTCCACATTAAACATTGGGTGCAATCCTAGGAGAGGGGGAATGTTGAGCTCAAAATCATTGTCACCCATAGCCTTGGTGATGGTATAAGGTCCATAGCAGAGTGGATGAAGATTATAATCGGGCCATGTAAGGCATTCTTTCTATAAGTGCAACCAAACTTTATCTCCCACCTGAATTTTTTGTGGCACCTAATGTTGATCATGGCGCTAATTGTACTTGGCATTGGAATTCTGCAAAATATCCTGAACCTATTGGAAGATGTGATGGATCTATTCATTGAACCAGGTAGATTTGTCGGCTTCTATTTGAGCATGGGACGAGTCTTCCTGGGTGGTCGCAAGGGGTAGTGCAACATCCATGGGACCTAATGGTTGAAATTCCTACACCACCTGAAAGGGGATGTGGCTGGGTGAGATATGCATGGATTTGTTATAGTTGTGTTGAACATAAGGAAAACTCTCATCCCATGTGTGGGGATGCTTGGAATTTCACATGTGTAGGATATGCATGATCATCCAAATGACGGCCTCAGTTTGGCCATCCATTTGGGGGTGGAAGGCAATGGATTTGGTGAACTTGGTGTTCAACAGTGACTAGAGGCTCGAACAGAATGTGTTGAGGAACTAACTGTCCCGATATGACATGATGGTTTTTGGTATCTCGAAATGTACCCACACTCGTTCAAATAATATTTTGGCAATGACCTCTATTGTGATGCTCTTCTTTCAGGTGGCCAGAATCACCATTTTAGAAAAAAACGATCAACCACCACAAAAACACAGTCATTTACCCACTTGGTTGACAGAAGGCCCAACATGTAGTTCATTGAGATGGATTCCCAGGGTATTTCAAGAGTAGGGAGAGGGGCGTAAATTCATTGTTTCTTAATGGCTAGTTTGACATTGGCATAGGCAGTGAAGGACCTGATATACTTGTTGACATCATGTCAAAGTTTCAACCAATAGACATGTTGTTGCAATATGACCACTGTCTTTTCTACGCCGAAGTGTCTTGCCAACCGACTGTAGTGGGATCCCTAAATCACCTTCACTCACTCCCTTGATGGAATGCAGAGATGGCCCAGATGGCACAACATCCCATCCTAAATATGGAAATGAGTGATAACTATTTTTGTTCCCATCATATGGTAGGTGGCAGCGAAGTCAGGACCTCTCTCATAGAGTTGGGGCCATCCAGAGGTATTGTGGCCACAAGAGTTTAGCACCATGGTGAGTGCTTCAAATGGTGGGCAGTTGAGGCAATCAACGATGTGGTTGGTGATTCTTGTCTTGTAATTGATGTTGAGATGGAATTGTTGCAAGAATGTGGACCACTGTTGATGGTGGTTATTATGCAACTTGCCCTAAGTCTACATGAATTGCAGTGGCTTATGATCGGTGTAGATGATTATCTCCTTCCTGAGAATGTAATGCCTCCATTGGTGGAAGGATTGTACAATGGAGTACATTGCTTTTTCATAAGTAGGGTACTTACGAATGACATATGATAGTGTCTCACTATGATAGGCCATCAAATTCCCATGTTGAGTGAGAAATTCACCCACAACATAGTCTGAATCATCTATCTCGATCTCAAAGAGTTGTTGCAGGTTGGGTAATGAAAGCAATGGGGTTGAGCACAAGCATTGCTTCAAATCATCAAATGCTTGTTGCTGTGATATTCCCCACATGAAATTTTCCTTACCACCACCCTTGGTTACTTAGTTGAGGGCCCATGCAATATGGGAGAATCCCAACATGAACCTGGGATAGAAATTGGCAAGGCCTAAAAGGATTTGAAGCTCAATGAGTGTGGTTGGGGCTAGCCAATCATGAATTACCAGGATCTTGGATAAATACAAATGCACCCAATTCTCATCAATAATGTATCCTAGGTACTAGACCATGTCCATGCCAAAGGTGAATTTTACAAATTTGCATATATCTTGTGCTATCGAAGAGTGTGCAGAACCTGATGAATATGATGCAAGTGTTTCACCCAATTATTTCTATAGATGAAGATGTCATCTAGATACATCACCACAAAATAATTGGCGAAAGTACACAATATATCATGCATGATCATCATGAAATTTGTTGGGGCATTCGTCAAACTGAAGGGCATGACCAACCATTGAAAAATACCTTCTTTGGACTTTAATATAGTTTTCCATACATCTTTCTGCTCTATTGGGACCTGATAGTATGCAGAATTTAGATCAATATTACTGAAGTATTTTCCCCCCCTTGAGTTGTTCAAGGAGATTGTCAATTTGGGGAATCGGGTACCGATTCCTGAATGTGACTTTACTTAGGACCCGATAATCGATACAGAGTCACCAAGTCCCATCTTTCTTATGCACAAGCACGATTGGGATTCCACACGGTGATGAGATGGGCCAGATGTGCTCCTTTTGGAGTATTTCTTGGGTCTAATTCTTGATCTCCTCATTTTCTAATAGAGAATGGTGATAGACTATCCCATTGGGTAGCAGTGCACCAGGGGTTAGATCGATTGAATGCTTGACCTGATAGTGTAGAGTTACCCTAGTGGGTGAGGAGAAGATGTCTTTGTATTCTTCCACAACATTATCCACTTGCTACTTCTGCGTGGAGAGTTTGTCCATGGAGGCCATGAATGTGGCTTCAACCTTCCGCTCACTTTGAGAGAAAATCACAAAGAAGAAAAACTTTCTAGTTTGAGAGATGACCTTACTGCATTTCTTGGCAAAGATCAAGGAAATAGCAGTAGGTGGTAATACCTCAGCTATCCTATTCAATTTCTTATCCAAAGTAATAATAACAGTACGAGGCCTAGAATCATATACAACATGACATTTCCATAAACAAGGTTGTACCAAAAGAACATCACAAAATTGAAGGAGAGAAACATCACACAACACCACATCTTTAAAGGGCTTGATGTCATAGGATAGGTGACATCGTTTCTCGATGCGAAGATCACTTCCTTGGCAGAGCCATCAGATGGTGTATGGCTACGGGTGTGGCATTATCGACAGGTCTAGTCACTTGACAACCTCCATTGAGATGAGGTTCTTCTGGATACCACTATCAATGATGAACTAAAACTAAGTACCCTTCACCAACATCTATGAATGAAAGAGATGTTCTCCTTCCTATGGCTCATCAGGTTCACCAGGATGGATCTTGGTGGTAAAAATAGTGGCAATGGGTTATGTGTCAATAATCCATCTCCCCTTTTCTGGATTTGACTCTGAGTTGGAACCCACATCTGATTCATAGGCTTTCACCTCCACCACCAATGATTGCTTTGAGTGGAAATCAATAGTGTTATTCTAGGGGATCTTATGGAAGTTGCACCACTTCCCAATGTCTTTCTTTGTATTTCCATTGTCCTTCTTTGTTTGTGGCTTAGACTCGTTTTCCTGAGACTGGCCATCTTTGCTCTACCACTTGTTCTACAGGTTGGGGTTTCCCTTTCCCTTCTTCTTCTATGATGGGTTCCCAGACCCAAACTATCATGTCTTTTGCTTAAGCTTCTACTCAGTTTTGACAACATATCGATAAGTTGCGCCCAAGGATGAGATGTCCATAAACTCTGTTTCTATCTGGATGTGTCCATGCAGATTACCATGGTACTTGAGCACCATATGTCGCTCAAAATATTTGATACCCATATTGGTGGATATGCTTTAACGAGATGATCAATTGGTTTCACTGGTTGTATGACTTCACCTGACATCACCTATCACTTGATCTTCAGACACCCAAGGCCCCAGGTAAGTAGGTAGGTCATCTTGATTTCCTTTCATTTGCATCTTGATTTCTCATGTTATTTTAGATTCATTTCATAATTCATTTTTCTATACTTGCATATTGACTTCATGCTTAGTTTAGAAACTTTTGAAAAAATGGTAAAATTTTATTTTCTAGATTAGTTTCCATTTTTGGATTTTGATATGTGGATAAAGGATGAGCGAAGCCATCCTATTGTTGATGATTTTGTTGTCTTAGTGTGTGAAGGGAGAAGTCTACTAGGAGATGTTGTGGCTCTCATGCACTCTACAATGAGTACATGTCCCCAAGTAGGACTCAGATGTTATCCCCATTTTGTGGGATAACTAAGGGGATGATGCCTCAAGGCCCTCAGGTTGCAGATATGGAGTGCCAAGAGACCACATGACTAGCAATGTCCACTTACACATATATAATCCCAATCTATCACCACATTTTGATCCATTGTCAGTGCATCCACCACACCAGCCAACTTCTAGAAGGTAGATGGGTCTTTCTCAATGTGGTATAGGTCAGGTATTGTGGCAGGTAATCACCCTAATATTTGAGGCATTTAAATGTGTTGTATTTAAGTTGGTTTTTATTATAGAATTATTTCTTAGAAATTATGATTTTGACCATGTTTCAACTTGGTGAGTGTCATATATTTCCTAATAAGTGGCCAACCTTTGGGGAAGGTTTGTGACTCAGGGTCCTTGCAAGGGTTGTTGTACCAGTACCAACCATACTTACCACTTTCCAGTCATTACATTACCATCATATTTTCCTCTTCTAGTCCCTTTGACTTTACTGACCTAAGAATGACATGTACCTCATTTCATGGGAAGAAGGGGTTGAAGGCCCAGAGGGATTATTGCTAGATAAAAAGATAAAATCCTCAATATATACCTTCCAAATGCTTCGGCGAGGGATACCCAAGAAAGAAATGAAATGATTCTCTATAAGAAATTGGGGACCTACAAAAATCATAGTGAATGATAAAGGGGTTAGTTGGAGGATGGGAGGTATCATCACGATCTGACCTATCATGATCAAGGGTATTTAGCGATATGAAATTACCATCATCTGGTTACCAAGCCAAGGAAGTGGTTCTCAGTTACAAAACTGAGAGAAAGGGGGTCTCATTACGAGCCAACGTTCTCATTTCCACGAGGTATTTTTCAATGAAACTGTCATTTTCTAGACACCAAGCCAGGACAATGGCCTTCAACTTGTTCCCTAAAACATGAAATAAATATAAAGAGAAAGGAAGAGCTAAGAAGAAAGATTGACAATAAGATGGGCTTGGAAAAAGTGCATCGCAAACAAAGGTTCCACACACCCTCTACAAAGGAACCCATAATTGAGATAATATGAGCCCTTGTATTGTTGATTAAGGTTGGTTGTCATTGATGTCAACCCTTGAAGTAAGTTCGGTAGCACAAAGGTTTGGAAAATGGACCCAAGGTTGTTTCATGTATAATGGTATGAGTTTTAATATATTTGAAGGTAATACTATTCTATATGGATAATACATGTCATGTCATTTCTGGTGGTATGTGGAACGTCATGTAACTCCTCACGGTTTGAGAGTTATGGCCTTACGAAGTTGGAGGATCCTCATATGTTGGCTTGAAGCCCCAAAAGGTCAAAGAAGTCAAAGAGCTTGCAAATAAGAAATTATTACTTAAATGATAAATTAAAGTGACAAATTCAAGAAGGATTATTTAAATAATAAAGTGAAGTGACAAAATCGAAGAAGATTATTTAAATGATAAAGTGAGGTGGCAAAGTCAAGGAGGAATATTAGAATGATAAAGTAATAGAGAAATTTCTAATTATGGAAAGTGGTTAACCCTAAAAATGAGGAAAATAGGTTAAGTGACCTAGAAATGGGTTAAGTGACCTAGAAATAGGTTAAGTGACCTAGAAATGGGTTAAGTGACCCAGAAATAGGTTAAGTGACCTAGAAATGGGTTAAGTGACCTAGAAGATGCTTCTAAGGAAGATATTTGGAGAGTATAAATAAGAGGCAAGACACTCTCATTTCATATCACACTTGAGCATATTAAATATCTATAGGTGACCGAGGTAACCAAAGGATACCTAAGACAAATTTCAGAGGGAAGGTGAAGAAAAGAAGGCTGGAATTCAAGGGAGGGTAAATTCTTTTGATGATGCTTTCTAAGGTATGTTATTTACAGGTCATCTCACTATTTTCACAATAAATTTTTTATATATATAATGATTCAAACTATGAATTTGATAGGCCATTGAGGAAACATATCCAATTATCTGTGGTAAAAAATTCAACTTGTGGGTCGTTGTATTTTTGGAGTTACACTTCGTGGAAAATAGGGTTTGTGGCTAGTCCTGAAACTAGTCTAAAACAGGTGTTTTGAGTAACAAAGTCATAACTTATTCATAATAGATCCAAATTCAATAAGACAAAATGTGTTGGTTAGAGTACTGTCTTTAGTATTCTTTGTAACATTTTCAGATACATTCAACAAATAGTTGGTGTTGGGCACGCTCTACAAGGTCGCTCTCTAGAATAAGCCAGAATTCAGCAAGGTATGCCATTTTTGTTATAACTCCTTTTCTGAGAGGTTCCAAGTAGTGACACCTAGTGGAAATGCATAAAACACATTGAAGAACATTGTGTATAATTTTCATATCTTTATTCATTACAGGTACATAGTTATGATTGTTTCAAGTTAGGGTTGTTGACTAATCCAAAACTAGTCATGTGAGACTAAAGAAAAGTTTGATGAAAATGCTAGTCTCTTGTTG
>ML810673.1:181423-199361 GCA_009831015.1 Picea engelmannii
AGTTGGCACATACATGAGGTGTATAGTTGATGATGTTGGTACATATTGATGAGTCATAGTTGATGAGTAGTTGACACATGATTGGTACATACTTGGTACATGGTTGGATGCACTTGTTTATGGTACAGGTTGATTACAGGTTCAGGTACAGGTTGATTCATGGTTCAGTTTTATTGGTACAGGTTTACAGTGGTATATCTCACAATGATAGTGTAACAATGGTTCCATCATTCTACTTCTACTTCAGGGAGGTTGGATGGGGCAAGAACAAGTGTTTGTAGCCACCTTTCGGTTGTATTCAGAGAACATAGGGGGTTGTAGCCTCCTTCTGGTTGTAGCCAGAGAATAGGGGAGTTGGAGCTTCCTTCAGGTTGTAGCCTGAGAAACAAGGGGGTTGGAGCCTCCTTCCAGTTGCAGCTAGAAAACAAAGGAAGTTGGTGCCTCCAATGAATGTAATTCTTCAAGACATATAATAAAAATCATTCTGTGGTTTTCTCTCGCTTTGGGTTTCCATGTAAAACACTGGTGTAATGTGTATGTGTATGATTTTTCATTTGTTCATTTCTTATTTACTCTATAGTTATTGGATGATAATGTTACATCGATATAACACTTGGATTATATGGTTAAAAAGGATTAAATTGCTCTATTAGTGAATCACCCCCCCTCTCAGTAATCCAACATGTATGTCATGAAAATCATTCATCTATGAATTCTAAATCCCTTTCCACATCATCATCCATTACATAACCTTTAAATTCCATCCTTGTGAGCATCCCCTACTTGAGGATTTTGGTCTTCCCCTCCCATACTTTAACTTGGCTAATTGTATAGGGTCTTTGAGCATTTGTTTAATTTGATGAGGCAATTTTTATGCACATGCTTAGGTTCCTTTTTTATTAGATGTGTTTTACACTTTTCATGATATCTTTGACTTGAGATATTTGGAGGGCGTACCTTTTTGTTTTGCAGGGCCTTGCTTGGTGGCATGTTTTGGGAGAACAATCCTAGCTTGGGCTTCCATGGGGAAAAACATCCCACAGGTTGGATATTGTAGGCCCACACACCGAATCATAAATGCATGCCTTTGGAGGCCTAGAAGACACCTTGGAGGATCTTACCCAAATGACTTGCCTAGGAGAGGAAAATCGTCACTTTTTGAGGCTTGACATCATGCTTGAGGGAGTTTGGTGGTGATGGATTTATTTCACATTGAAAATTGGCATGATTTGACCGAAGGATACATGTATTGACTCTAGCACATGAAGAGGAGACTCAAGGAGCCCCAACGACCTCTTTCTTCTTCTCCAACGACTTGGAGAAGTGTCAAAACGTCTCCTAAAGGGCTGATGCCATCTTACTTTTAGGGTTTCTAATGTGTTAAAGTGAAAATTAAATATTATTATTTGGTTCAAGGGGTAATATAAGGGTTGTTGACCCCTAATATTATGTTTTACCCTTGCTAAGTGGAAAAGCTATGTTTTAGGACTTTTGTATAAATAGAGATCATGTGAATCTCTTTTCATAAGATAACTCTCCCATTGTAAGAAGTACTTGGCTGAATGTTTCTCTATTCTTTGGAATTGTGGTTTTTATCTCTTGTGAAAATGTCTTATGGTGTTATCTTTTGGTGAATGGATGAGGAGGAGTGATGCGCACCTCTTTGATGATTGTTCTCGTAATGCTTATGGTTAATTTGCTTGGTGAAACTAGGGTTTGATCTCTCTTTCTCTCTTTGAATTGGTAAGGAAAAATATGCATTGTTATTTATTTATTTCATGTTCTTGGTTATGGTTGTTTGAAACCCTTGAAGGAGTATGTTGGATACATCCTCCATTAATATTCATCTAATTTGCTAATGTTTACAAGTTATTTTTCAAAAGTCGCTTGGAGGAATACGAGTGTGTATACCCTCTTAGATTTACCCTAAGTTTGATTGGCATACCCTAGGAAGTAAAAGGGATTACACCCATAGGGTCTATTTTGATCTAACACTTTATTTTAAGACTCCATTTACCCAATTTTAAAGGCACTAATTTGAATATTTTGCATTGGATAAATAAATAGTTTCATTGGGAAATGTGATTTTCGATCATTTCAACTTTCTGCAATCTGGGTTTTGTTCCTTGTGCCTTGAGCATCTCTCAGCCACTAGGGAATCCCATATAAAGGGGTATTTATTTCTTCTATTATAAACTTTCATCGTCAGCCATTAGGGCTGCAGAAACCCTAACATTCTTTTACTTATAACTTGCTTTTCAACCGTCATAATTAACTAAGAGTTTGCCACTTTTATCTACTTGGTTTAGCGCAAATTTTTGGTGGATTCTTTGTGAGTTTTGGTGGTTGAATTTACTTCTGTAACAAAAACATTTATACAGCCATAAGTCTGCAAAATATTTCTGCAAACATATTTTATTACAACCTTCTTTCATTGCTAAAGTCTAGTACTATTATCTTACTTAGTTGATCTAGTTGTTTTATAGTTTATCTCTTTCTCTCTCAACTAGACTTTTAGAAACTTGTTTTTAAGAATTCATTATCATTTTATTGCTAATATATATTGTTACTAACTTATACAATTAAGGACAACAAGCTTGACTTTCTTTTCCATCATATACTTTGGCTTGTATTGTTGTTTTCCTTGTGTCTCGGGCAAGTATAATCAACATTCACAAGGTATACTACTTCTTGGCAACCCTTGGCTACCATCAGGACCTTCCTCAAGCCTTTCTCCACACATATAAACTTTACCTATAGGGGAATTCATCCATACATATCACTTTCCATCTCATTCCCCCCTAGGTTCACCGAGATTCCCCCCTTGAGGTAACCACTCCACCTCTAAAGTGATGGGAACACCTATCTAAGGTGACAGTGGGCATGTGCTCTCTTAGTTGTCGCCATTTGGTGGTTGGGTTAGGATTTTCCCAACCTAAAACTTGTGTGATACAAGGTCGACCCTATTACATATATATTTACACATTACATGTATATTTAGCCCCATATATCCCCCCTTTGGGGTCATATCATATACATTTAACCTTATATATTTCCCCCTTGATTCATGACATAGTACCCTCCTTCAAAAAGCATTGTCCTAAAATATTTGCAATTAAAGGCTTCACATGTGATGAAACCAAGTAATATGATTTTCTTATGTTCATGTTCTCTTATTTCCATTGATGATGATCCATCCATCCAAAATCAATTCTTTTTGGTCATAATCCTTGGTGGCTAGTTGTTGCATAATTTTATTTCCCTTGATTCCATGTATGGTTGTTGAAGCTTCTCCAATTTGTAGTATATGTTGGTGTATGATAATATCTTATGGAATAATGGTTTTGTGATGCCACATTCCATGAATATTGATTACTATTCCATATTCTTCCTTGATAATGATGATATTGATCTTCTTGTCTTCCTTGAAATATTTATCGGTAATGAGGGTGTCGATATGGTTTCGCATTTGTTGGTTTTTCTTCATTCTGCACACCCATTTAATCTATCTTCTTTTCATAGACAATTTAATCCTCTATCCTCTTTGTTTGGTCTTTTATTACTCTAGCCTTGGAGATAATACCAACATATTTGGCATGTACATCCTCTAGATGAAGTTCGACTTCTTCAAGTATCTTCTAGTGACCTTCTTGAATATTATCTTGTTTCTCCTTTTGAAGATGGATTTTCACCCCATTTATCAATTCTTGACATCCTTCTTAAATTCTAGATTGCATTTCTGATTTTACCTCATCATTATTTAGGGATTCCTCAACCTTCTTGCAAATTTCCTCTTCAAGTATTTTGATAGATTCTCCATCCAAGATCCTTGTTTCTTCTAGATTTTGATAATTCTTGTTTTCTTCTTTCAATCTCTTAACCTCATCCAATAGTTTTTTATTATGGTTTCGTAATCGACATATCTCTTCATCTTTTTTTTTCTTTTTCTTTTTTTCCCAGTTCTTCCCTTGAAACATCATTTTCCCACTTTTCTTTTCTACTATTTTTTTTCTTTAGGTTCTTAACCTCCTTAATGAGTGATTCACTAAGGGATTGCATATTGATGAACTCATCATTTTTATTTGTAAGATAATTTCTTAGCTTCTCATTATCCCTTTGCAATTTGGAGACAATTTCGTTGGATCCCTTTAACTCCTCCTAAATTGTATACATATCCTCCCTTTTTGTATCCTTAATCCATTTGTTTGAGAAGAGTTCTTCAAAATTTTCCCATGTGGGGGAGAATTTAGTACCTTCCTCAAGGCTATCCCATAGCTTAAAAGATTCACCCCTCAAGTAAAATACTGCCTTAAAAGGTCTCAAATTATTTTCCTTCATCATCCTCAACCATTACCCGGGATTGATTTTATCTTTATCTTCATCTCCACTAAGGCTAGGTATTGCCATTGATTCTTAATTGATGTCTAACCCAATCCTCAAATTACAACCTTAATATATTAGGAATAACGATCTCAAATAGTTATAATCCTTGTTCCAATATAATCTTCTATGTTTTCTCTTTCCAAAGGATTTTGAATCATATCAATCAGAAACCCCAATCAAAATTTATGATAGTGTTAAGTAAATGTACCTTTGAAACCCTAATTTAGAGTTTGTCCTTCTATCTGACCTTCCTCCTGATGTATTTCTAAAATTTCGACCCCTATGAGTCTGAAATTTTGACCTATAGTACTCTAAAATTTATTCTCTTCAATGCCACACATATGACTGAAATTAGATGTTCCAAGTGAAAGTTATGGTCACTTTCTAAAAACCTTTCTGATTTTTGGCCTTTCCAGGAGAGAGAAATACAAAATTCCATGAATCCAATATTCAATACCATATTCTGAATATCGTACCCAAAATACTACAAACTATCCTATTTCTAATATAAATGTCCCGACTAAATTTGGATCCTCTATGAAGAATATATGATTGTTTACCTGGACCACATGTTTGAGACTAGATATAGAACTAGTCAAAAACCCTGTATTCCACATAGTGTATATCCAAAAGTGAATTGACCCAGAAGCTGAAATTTGTAGCATAGGTTCTATGATATATATTCTAAATAACCTCCAAGTTTTTCTTTTTGAAGTGGACCCAAAACAATTTATAGCAAAAATTCCACGATGACTTTTTTCAGGAAGAAAAACCCTAGGATCAATGCTATGATACCAAATGTAATGATCCAAATGATTAAAAATATCATGACAGAACATAAGTACACACCATGTATAGAAAGTGAGCATGGATCATAACTTTAAGCTAGATAATTTACAAAATAACTCCTTAAATAATAGGATAATCTCCTCCATATAACCAAATACATTAAAACATCACACTTCACATGTCTACAATAATGAATACATGATCTCTATATATACCTTTTCACACCTTCACATGAGGCCCATTTACTATTAGGCATACCATATTACATATATATTTACACATTACATGTACATTTATCCCCATATATAGCCCCATGCACAAATTTATCAAATGCACTTGGGTCCTCTTGTAGTTGATGAATAATATTGCATACCTGCTGATGTTTCTTCCATTCTATTATTGCTTCTTCTACCCAATCAAATTGTGGAATAGAAATAACACATAGTAAAACCTATGTTTATTCTTATTTCCTTGAAAGTGCATCTACCACCATATTATGTTTTCATTTTTTGTAAATAATTTCAAAGTCATAACCTAGCATCTTTGTAACCCATTTTCGTTTCTCTCTTGAATATAATTTTTTCGCCAAGAAGTACTTCAAACTATCATGATCTATTTTTTTTGTAAGTATCTTCCTATTAGGTAACAACATCATTTCTTAATTACATGTAGTATGGCCAACATTTATTTTTCATAAATGGGTTCGAGTAAGTTCTTTCCTTTAAGTTGGATGCTTTCAAAGGAAAGCAATCTTCCTTCTTGCATTAAAACTACACCAATGCCATGGCCTAAGGAATCACACTCCACAATAAAAGTTTTTGTGAAACCAGATGTGGCTAGGAAAAGAGTCATACATATAACCTCCTTAAGCTTTTCAAAATATTTGGTTGCTTCTTTAGTCCAAGAAAATGATTCCTTCTTTAATAATGTTGTTAGAGGTTCTATTGTTTGACAATAATTCTTGACAAACTTGTGGTAATAACCTGTCAATCTAAGAATCCTCTAAGTTTATTCAAGCTTCTGGGGATTGGTTATTCCATCATATATTTGTTAAATTTTAAGATATTATTAGGTTACCTTTCTATTTACTAGATAAAAATAGCATAGACAGGATCACTGAGAGAAACACAATCACAAGAGTACACAAGCATTTATCCCGGGAAACCCTCAAGGGGAAGAAAACCTAGCAAAACTTCCTTAATATAGATAGCCAATACAATGCTAAGAGAATGAACCAAACAATACAAAAATTCCTCTTCCAAGGATGCACCTCTCTCTCTCTTCCTTCTTTAGGCAACTAGTAACTACAACTTCCTTCAATACTTGCGCACTAGATGAGTGAGATGAGTGTGTGTCTAAATGAGGCGATGGCCTCTCTTATTTATAAAATGTTGGCACGTGTGGAAGTGTCTCTTCACTGGCAGGGCCGACTTCTTCTTCTGGGTGGTTATAACCACCTTTAATATATTATGGGGCCTCTTTAATATATTCTGGGGCCGAATTCTTATTTAGCCTATTACAATTAGGGTTTGACCAATCCACAAAAGGGGATTTGGTCATTTACAATACCTGACATGATCAATCCACAAAAGGGAATTGATCTAATCAATAATAAATATATTTTATCTTTATCCACAAAAGGGGATAAGAATATTATTTGCAGTTACACAATATTTTAACACTCCCTCTTAACAAGAAGGATATTCTTTATCTTTTGATAGGTCACTGGATGTCGACATCAGCTAGGTAGCAGCATTCACTGGATTACATCATCAACTGGGCAACATCATCAACTAGGTAATCATCATTAACTGGATAACTGGAGGCATCCGCTTGGTCATATGGCATCATGATCATTGATTGGCATATCTATAAATCATCGAAAGTTTTGTTCTCTTTATCTTCGTGTAGAAGATAGTCTTTCTTTCTTTCATCTTCACGCAGAAGATACTTCTTTCTTATCTTCACACATAAAATATCTTATCTTCACACAAAAGATGTCCTATGAGTGTTTCCATTCCTTTTATGTTCTCCCTTCTCTTGTAGTCATCTATCTCACCCATCCACTAGGGAGGACTACTACCATAGCTTCAATCCTAGTCATCCCACATGAACTAGAGAAGCTAAGATGATAGAATGGGCAAGACTAGACTCCCTTTCCATGATCCATGCAGGATCAAGACACAAACCTCAAGAGCCAACTAACCATTCCACATGGTCAAGGTTTGTGTTCCAGGCTACTCAATCCTTGGCTAGAGGAGAGTATTTGTCTGCTGCCCCTTGGAGAAACATCCACATTCCTCTCTATGAGAGTGGTCACACCCCTCTCTATGAGGGTATTCTAGCATGTCCCTAGAGTATCCAAAACTCAACACTTGGACAGAGGCCAACCTTGGCAAATTTCTCATTCCCCTTCTCTACAAAGGTCTCTTCCTTCTCTACGAAGGTATCTTCTCTTTTCCTTCTCTATGAAGGTCTACCTGTGGGATTTAGTGTTCCTTCTTTACGAAGGTGTTTTCTCCTTCTCCTTCTCTACGAAGGTCTAGCTATGGGATCAAAAAAAATTCTCTTGTGGTTCAAAATATTTCCATGGTATAATACCATGCTACCCATCTGTTGGGCACCATCCATCTACTGGATAGATTTCATCTCAATCAAAATATATGGGCACCATCCATCTGCTTTTCTAACTGCATCAAATCACAATCCTTCATTTCGAACTTGGAGACATGGCTCCCTCTTGCACCAAGATAATAGCTTCTAATCATCATCCTTGAAGTTTTCTTTTGTAATATCTTCGGTGCCTTTTTGAGTTCGAATATTTATTTATTTATGTATTCATACTATATCAACCTGCTCCCTCTGCATCTATAAGAACGGTATTGGAGCAACCTATAGTTACCGGCATCTCATCCACTATATCTGAGTATCCATTTTTTTCTTCATCTTGAATATTTTTGTTCTGCATCTTTAGGAGCCTCCTGCTCCTATATAAATATCATATATTGTTTGGTCTTCACTAACTGTCACCATATCATGCGTCCTTCTTGTGTTGTCTAACTTCTGCAAGTTATGACATAAGTTCTTTCTTCCTAGACTTGTAGACTTATAGTATGTTTTCTTTGTCACTCTCATGAGTTATCATACATGAAATAAATTTGTTATCTCTTCTTTGATACTTCCTTCATAATTCTTCATAGACACTGAAATAAAATGAGGTTAATTAACATTCTCACAAAAAACTAACTTGTAATGATAAATTATTGAAGTAAACAAGATACTAAAAATAAAAATGAATACTTATCTTTTGTTTTTGTGTGGGGAGGATTCACAGACTCCACCATTTGCTTTCTTTCTTAAGATCAACTATATTCAACTTAAAGTACATAATCCTTAATTTTTTCTAAAGCTTTCTTTGAGGGAGGAGATTCCTCTTCCTCTGCCACATGTGTTTGATACTTTCTTTTCCCTTTTCCTTGAGGATAGTCATAAGAAAAGTGTCCCAACTTTTGACAGTTGCAGCATCTGATCTTTGAAACATCTTTATTCTTGTCCGAAACTCTTACGAAGTTAGCTTCTTTATTGTTCTTTCTGAAGGAACTTCTTTTGTTCTTTTGAGTTGTAAGAGCTTCCTCTTCATCAACAATTAATCTCTTATGTTGTTCTACAAGTCTAGATTCTTCATGTGTGCAATCTGCTCATAACTTATCAAACTTGGGTAACTTTATTCTTGCACACACTCCTTGTACAAAAGGAATCCAAAATGTTGGAAACCCATTTAGGGTTGTGGTTACAAGTTCTTTGTCACTAATGACATCTCCAATAGCTGCAAGTTGATCTCTGATCTGAGAAACTCTCATAAGATAGGATGTGACAGATTCTGAGTTGTCCATATTCATATTATGAAGTTGATTTCTTAAGGTAAGATTCTGGATAATGTCTTTGCTTTCATATAATCTGTTGAGTTCTTCATACATTTGCCTTGTTGTCTGTAGTTCGGATATATGAGGGATCAAGTGATATTTTACTGAATCTGACATGATTCTCTTTGCTTTATTTTCATTCTTCTTATGCTTGGTCTTTTTTTCTTCTTCATCTGGTTCTGGTACACCCACTGTAACATTTTCTAGGAGATCATTCTCGTCTAGAATCATCTGCAACCTATGCTTCCAAGATCTGAAGTTTCTAGATCCTTCCAACATGTCTTCTACCCTCATGTTGGTAGCCATTCTTTCTTGTAGAAGAAACCCTATCTCTCTGGGCTATAGAAATAATAAAAAAAACAAATTACTTGGATTTGAAAATTGAACTCACCAAAAGATGCGTTGGACTGAGGCGAGTAGCCTGGTGTGTTTAGATTTCAGAAAATCAACTTTTACCCCTCCAAACTTGATATGCGGATTTCTAGACTGGTGCTTCTGGTTTTTTGGTACTTCTGGTTTTTTGGTACTTCTAGTACACTGGTACACTGGTACTTCTGGTTTTCTGGTACTTTGTGAAAACTAGGGTTTCACTTTCCAGGAGATCTAGCTACTAAAAAAGTGTGCTGAGGATGCCAAAATGTTCCTCGAGGTAGGGCGCACCTTTCTAGATGGATTTGAGGTTGAAAACCTTCTTTAATAAAAAAAAAAACCTAATTTTCATGTACGACAACAGTGACGTTTTTCTTTTTCCTGTGAAATATGCTCTCTTCAGCTTAGCTCTGATACCATGTTAAAGTTTAAGCTATTATTAGGTTACCTTTCTATTTACTAGATAACAATAGCATAGAGAGGATCACTGAGAGAAACACAATCACAAGAGTACACAAGCATTTATCCTAGGAAACCCTCAAGGGGAAGAAAACCCAACAAAACTTCCTTAATATAGATATCCAATACAGTGCCAAGATAATGAACCAAACAACACAGAAATTCCTCTTCCAAGGATGTGCCTCTCTCTCTCTTCCTTCTTCCGGCAACTGGTAACTGCAACTTCCTTCAATACTTGCACACTAGATGAGTGAGTTGAGTGTGTGTCTAAATGAGGTGTTGGCCTCTCTTATTTATACAATTCTGGAACATGTGGAAGTGTCTCTTCACTGGCAAGGCTGACTTCTTCTTCTGGGTGGTTATAACCATCTTTAATATATTATGGGGCCTCTTTAATATATTTTGGGGTCGACTTCTTATTTATCCTATGACAATTAGGGTTTGACCAATCCAAAAAAGGGGATTTGGTCATTTACAATACCCAACATGATCAATCCACAAAATGGGATAGATCTAATCAATAATAAATATATTTTATCTTTATCCACAAAAGGGGATAAGAAGATTCTTTGCAGTTACACAATATTTTAACAATATTTAATTTTGTTAGGGTCCACTTTTACACCTTCATGAGATACAATATGACCCAAATATTCCAATTCTTGAACCCCAGAGGAACACTTGGAAGGATTTGCATATAGTTTTTTCTCTTCCAATAGTTTTAAGACCCTATCAACATGTTGTGCATGCTCTTCCCAAGATTTTTTATAGATTATTATGTCATCAAAAAATAATAACACCAATTTTCTAAGGAAGGGTTTGACAATAGAATTAATCAATATTTGAAATGTGGAAGGTGCATTAGTAGGTCCAAATGTCATAACAAAAAAATCATAATGACCTTCATGTGTTCTAAATGCTATTTTGGGAATGTGTTCTTGGTTCATTATGATTTGATGATATCCTAAATGGAGATCCAACCTAGTAAAGAAAATTGCTCCATGCAATTCATCTAATAATCCATCAATGATAGGAATATGGAACTTATCTTTGATGGTAATTTTGTTGAGATCTCTATAATCTAGAAACATACACCATGAACCATAAAAATTTTGTAACCATCACTATTGGTGAAAATAAATCACTTTGTGTACGTTGAATGATGTTGACCTCTAGCATTTCTTGAATAATACACTCAAATTCACTTTTCTGCGCATATGGATACCTATAAGGCCTAATGTTAGGTGGTACACTTTCTGGTTCCAAATGAATAACATGGTCATGATCTCGAGTAGGAGGACGACCCTTAAGCATATCTCCAAATACCTTGGTATGATTTTTGATAACCTTTTGGAGATCCATTGGAGAAGAGGATATAGATGTTTGAAAATTGAGTGAGAACAATTGTTCAATTACATTACGGTGTCCCTTTTTGAGTAATGTTTCCATGATGTTAGATCTTGTCACTTTATATGGTCTCCCTTGGATACCTCTAAGCTTAGTTCCCTTGCCTTCTGAGGAAAAGCTAATGAAACGATATTGAAAATTAAGGGACAATGTTCCTAATTATTGTAATAATTGGATCCCTAATACAACATAAACACTACCCATTTGGATTTCAATCATGGAACTATCCAATAAATACTCCCCCATATTGAGCTTAATACTATGGAGCTTCCCTGGGTTTTGTTGTGTGACTTTTCACTTGATATTTGTAAGTCAATTTCTTTGACAAAACCCTATCTCTACTCCCTCTCCGTCATATGCCATGGCCTCTGCCTAATGTGGTAGGTCACCCTCACCACCTCCTCCTCCCCCCTCTAGATGTTGCAATATTCTCGACCTTGTTGGCTTATTTGAGTAAAATGGTAAATTCAACCCCCTCAAGGTTCGTAAAAAATCTCTAGAAAATTCCAAAAGTCCAAGTTCACCAGGTCTCCTCTCAAGGTATTTCCCTCAAGCTTTATAAAAATGGCATGATTGAATAGTTCACAAGTATCTGGCTATCTCCCAAGCAATGGCTAAATGGGTGGAAAAAAACTGGAAGCCTTTGATCAAAGGAAATCTCTCCCATGCCTTTTGGAAAAGAGGTTTTTTCTTTTTCGTTTTGAATAAAAAGAGGATAGGGATCTGATATTCTAAAGTGGTCCATAATTTATGGGCACAAGAGGTATATATTGTAACACCCTGGTTCTAATCCCTATGAACTACAATGTATTATGTAAATGTGAATTAGGATGGTGATCCATTATGATTGAAAGGTCGAGGTGCCTAGAAATGTAATACTTCATATATATATATATATATATATATATATATATCATTGGTTGTAGGACATACAAGGACAAGAGATAGGGGGATATTATTCCATGAAATGGGGCTATGAGTCCATGAGAGAGGAAGGGTAAAGGGGATAAGTATTTTATTATTATTTTATCCACTCATCTTGGTTTAGTTCGGAAAAGTGGTTACATGAGCTTATAGAGGAGGCCATGTGGTTCTTGGTTTTTGTAATTACATAAAAACCCTCTTTTGGGATGATTGGGGGTTGCACATTCATTGGTGACTCACTCATTTGATTAATCATTCATTTGGGAGGGTTCATTCATCCATTCTTCAATCATTGTTGCTTATTATTTTCTCATTTTACTCTTTCTCATTCGTGTGTTGGGTACAAAATGGAAACAAATATCCAGAGGAGGAGAGCCATTTATAGATGGCTATAAGGAGTTATTGATTGTTCCAAAAATGAATGAATTCCAAAGCTCTTAGATGCATTGACATGTTGGTTAGAACTATTCACAGCTATGAATCCTCGAAATTTCTAACATTGAAATTCCATATCAGTAGCACTGGGGCCTTGGAAAAGATTTGGAACTTTCTAAGTGACTGCATTGGAGAGAAAAGGGTTTATTTATTGGATTGTGTAGGCTAAAGGGGAAGAAATATGGTAAATTAGGATTACTGTGTGGTTGATAAAACTCAAGAGCTTGATAGATAACTATTGTTTGTTTTAGAATTGACCTAGGACTCACCCTTGTATATTCATAGCCCTGGCTCGAGCGTGACCTGTTGTTGAGAGTGAATGAACAATAACGTCTATGGTTGGGTGGAAAAACCTTGGTTAACATCTAGTTGGTGATAGTTTAATTAAAGATAAGTGCTCTCCATGTTTTTTATGTAATGTGCATTCCATTGTATATTTATTTATCTTTGAGATGTATTTCTATGTGCATGATTGATGATTATTGGTGTGCATGGCATGATGTTCATTTCTTGGTTGGTTTAGCATGTTCTTGTTAATTGCATGCATTTTTATCCTTCTTCTTGAATTTAAAATAATGGAATAGAAATTTGAAATCAATCCAAGAAGTGTGTTCTTGAAGTAGTGTAGCTCAACCTGGTGGTTGGGTATGTTACATGTACTTAAACAGATGGACCCCATATTTTAACCCAAAAAATGGCATCCCATCTGCAGTTCCTATGTGGGTTCATTTACCCTACCTCCCTTTGCACTGTTGGAATGATGAAATAGTCAAAGCTATTGGAAACTCCCTACAAAAATATATAGATATAGATAAACCCAAGGATGGAATTCAAGCTTACACACATTTTCTTTGAATTCGGTCTTGAAAAGGGCCTCCCTGAAGCAATACAACTAACTATGGAAAACTGGACATATTTGCAATAATTTTATTATGACCATCTCCCATTCAAGTGCAAAAAGTTGTCATTAATAGGGCCATTTTGATAAGAACTTCCCCAAAGTAGCCCCGAAACCAAAATATCCAAAATCTAATGAAAAATGGAAACAACCCAAGAAACAAAGACAAACACCAAAATCTGGAGCTCAAACAAAAGAGGGACAATTCTCTTCCATCCCTCCTCAGAAAAATCTAAGTAAGGGTAAAAACATCCCCAACTCTAGTTTGATTTAGTTTGACTCCCTTATTGTCAATGAAAACCCTCCTCCCCTTGAAGATCGGGCCATCATAAAGAAAGTGTTCCCCCAGAAACCCCCATAAGTCCCTCCAAAGTGCTTCCCTTCCCCGGAAAGCATCATCTCCTCTCTAAAGAACCCATCAATCCCCTCAAGTTCCCCCTTTATTCTCCCACCCCCACGTTATCCCTGTGATTAATGCCCCCCTTTCAAAATACAATGAAGAATCATAAAAGTATTTGGTTGTAAGTGAACCAGTCAAGAAAGTATGTCGCCACACCAATAGGAAGAAGCATGAAATGGAAGCCAATAAAGAAAAAGACAAAGGAACAAAATCAACTTTGGATGGAGTATTTTTCTGAGAAACAAGAGGTCCTAGGACATATAGTGGCTTTAACCCTCCCAATGAAGGGATCCCTAAATCCTCTCATAAATGATGACAATCCTTTCTTGGAATTATAGGGGCCTTGGGGTTCCCTCTAAATATGATCTAGTGAAATATTTAGTAAAGTAGGAGAGAAAATAGTTTCTACTTCTCTTGGAAACTAAGATGCAAGAAAATGATACCCTTCTTCTTATCTCAAAATTTTGGAATGCTAGTCAAGGATTATAAGTTATCTCTAGAGGAGGTTTTGGGGGTCTCTACACACTCTGGAATCCATGTTTTCTTCACTTAGAAAGTATCCACTCTTCTTTGCAATGTATTTGGGTCAACCTCTCCCATGTAGTGACAAGATATATGCTATCATTGGTCAATGTATACATTCTGAACAAATATCAAGAAAAATTCCAATGACGGGACTCGCTCCTTTCTCTATAGAACTCAATGATTAACCCCCACTGCATTATTGTTGGGGACTTCAACACAACCCTCCATTCCAAGGAAAAAAAGGGGAGGTAGTTTGGTCCAATATCCCTAGAGGGAGCATATAGAGGATATTATATCCTCTTTGGGCCTTTTAATTATCAAACCAAAATAATGCAGGTATACTTGGTCAAACCGACATATGATCTTGAGATTCATTGCTACTCGTCTAGATAGATTTTTGGTCAGAAACTCTTATCTTGAGGGAAATATATCATGCTCTTAATTAATTATCCCTTTGAAAGGATCTGACCACCATCCAAGACCCATCCTTCTTCAATTCAATTTCCTCATCGTGGTCTTTCTATATCACTAGCTCCTCAGTCCATATTTGGGAAAAAAAATTGAATAGAACAAAACAAGATTTAAAGGATTGGGTTAAATATGTCTATAAATCACCCACTATGCAAATTGATTCCCTTATTTAAAAATTTGAGTCTTTCTAGGAGAAGAAAGAACATGAGATAATCATAGGGGAATTTTTTCAAGAAGAACATAAATCATTTCAATAATACCATAGTTCCCTAAGAGTGGAAGAAGAAAAATGGAGGCTAAAATAAAGGAGATCGTGGCTAAAAAAAGGAGACAGGAACACTAAATGATTTCATAGGCAAGATAGAGCTCGATTATGGAAGAATAGTGTTAAATAAATTGCAAAAGAAGATGGGTCGATTGTCTCCTCTTTTATGCAGATCAAAGAGGATTCCTTTCATCATTTCAAAAATTTATATTTGGAGCCGTCCCCATCCCATCAGGAAGCTATTACTAAATTGATGGAGCACAATTTCCAAGTTATTTCCCATCAAGACAACAAAAATCTCTCTAACCTTATTGAATAATAAAAAATATTTACAGCAATACAATAAGTGGAATCAGACAAAGCGCTTGGACCTTATGGCTTCTCGACACATTTATACAATATCTGTTGGAGAAAAATCAAGTTTGGTTTGATCCACATGGTTAGATATGTTCAGAAATCATCTCACATGGGAGGTAGAACACTTCATCCTTTTTGGCTCTTATTCCCAAAGAGGTAAATCCCTCCACCTTCAACATATTTAGGCCTATCTCTCTCTACAATGTCTCCTATAAAATCATATCAAAGTTGTAGAAAACATAATAAAACCCCTTTTTCCAAGAATCATCTCCCATAATGAAGGAGGTTTTGTTGAGAAAAGACAAATCATTGATAATATCATCCTTTTTTAGGAGGCGATTCATTCCAACAAAACCATAAAGGAAAAAGGATTGATAGTAAATCTATACATGGCCAACACATTTGACAGAGTGAGACATAGCTTCCTTCTCGTTGTCTTAAATATTTTTGGCTTCATCTTTCTTAAACTAGGTCTTATCTTACTTCTCCTCCCCGTGGATCACCCCCCTTGTCAATGTTTGTCCTACTCCCTTCTTTCAATCCTCTAGGGGGATTCATCAAGGATGTCCCTATTGGGTCTCTAAATTGATGCCATTTTCACTGCCAATTAACCCATTTTTGACCCATCAAAATCACTCTTTTCATCATAATCATCACTCTTTTTGCTATAAATTTCATTCAGAGGCTCATAAGGTAATTTAATTGGTTTGTGTTTCAAACTTCTAGATTATGCGGGAATTCAAGAGAGACCACATTGTGAATCACATCAAGAACACACACACAACCCAATAAATAATAGATATTTAGGGAAAGATACATGTATAGGTAAATCAATTGCAACAACCACCAGTTCTATAGGAAGATACATGTATACAAGGTTTATTGTGACTAGATTCTAATGGAGTATAACCATATTTTGAAAAATTTACAGAATTAGGGAGTATGCATATAATTTCAAGATAAGAATGCATATTAAATAAATGAAAGAAGGAGAGGGAGCTTACAGTCGTGATAAAGGGTCCAAAGGAAAAAATATCAGTGTTGGTAATGCAAAGACATAATCAAATGGACACAAGGGCAGAGGGGAGAAAGAAACATTAATAGATATTGTGAGAAGCCTAAGAATAGAAGTACAGAGCTACAAATAAGACAATGAGAGACTGATAATAGAGAAAAATCAGATAAATGCTCAAGTGATGCAAATCTTAAATCAGTTGCAGAGGCAAACAAAGAATGTGTCAAACTCAAAACAAGAGGAAGAGGGCATATATCATGAAAGAAGAGATAACTACATAAGACATGGTTATTCAAGAATTTCTATCAGAACTCATAGATATCACTCACCTCCTTACTCATCAAGGAAATTTTATGCATCTGAAGATTCCATAAGTATTCCAGAGGTGTCTCATGTTAGGAACCAAAGAAGAAGACATGAATTGGACAGTTTGCAGGGAGATCTAAGGAAGCTTAAGCCACCATCCTTTGATGGTGAAAGGGAAAGGGAAGATGATACTGAAGCATGGTCGCTTGGAATCATGAGGTATGTTCAATTGAATAACTACTCATCAAACCTAGAAGATAGAATTGACACTTACCATCTACATGGAAAAGTTGTTATCTAGTGGGATCAACTTAAGAAAGTTAAGCACATAAATGAGAGCAGGATCACTTGGAAGAAATTCAACAAATATTTTTAGAAGGAGTACCTTTAATAGCACTTCTTGAAAAGAAAATGCAAGATTTATTTGAATTCAGGCTGGGAAGCATGACCATGGAAGAGTATGAAAATAATTTCTAAGGACTGCTGAAGTATGTGGGGTTTATAAAGGATGAGAAGGTGAAAATATAGAGGTTTTTGAGTGGGATTTGTTGATTAAGGTTGGTTGTCATTGATGTCAACCCTTGAAGAAATCCTCGTAGCACAAAGGCTTGGGTAATGGACCCAATATTGTTTGATGTAAATATGACTCATTATTGTTTTTTCATGGTT
This sequence comes from Picea engelmannii, assembly GCA_009831015.1. Taxonomy (NCBI): domain Eukaryota; kingdom Viridiplantae; phylum Streptophyta; class Pinopsida; order Pinales; family Pinaceae; genus Picea; species Picea engelmannii. The sequence goes on from ML810673.1 coordinate 199,019, forward strand.
GATAAGAAGTAAATATGGAAGAACTCCAAAGTGGTCCCCTTATGGTGAAAGCTCTCATGGGAAGACGCTTTGTGGAGTAAGAGAACCCATGCTTAATTATGGAATAATGAGACGACGGAAAGTGATTTTGTCAGGGAAAATATCCTAGATGGATAGTGCTTGTCATTTTGTTTCTGGTGGTATGTGGAACGTCACATAAATCCTCACGGTTAGAGAGTTATGGCCATGAGAAGTTGGAGACCCCAGGTTTGGGTAATGGACCCAAGTTTATTTGATGGGTAATGGTATGAGTTATGATATATTTTCAGATAATACTATTCTATATGGATAGTACATGTCATGC
>ML810674.1:29454-40607 GCA_009831015.1 Picea engelmannii
GGTAGTGACCGTACTTTTGACAGTTGAAGCACTGTATTTCTGAAATATCTTTTCTTTGCTTTGGCTTCCTTCTTGAATCGAACTTTCTTTTGAGATTTCTCTTTTGTATTGATCCTTGATTCTTCTTGAGCACAGCAAGTCCAAAGTTCTTCAAATGTCAGGTACTCCTTCCTTGTGTTCATGCTTGCGTAAAATGCATCCCATGTCTTAGGAAGACCATTGAGTACTATGTTCACCAATTCCTTTTCTGAAGTGATCTCTTCAATAGCTTGTAGTTGATCTCTTAACTGGGAGATTCTTACAAAGTATGATGTTATGTTGTCGTCATCATTCATCTTCATGTCACGGAGCTCATTCTTCAGACTCATAACTTGTCCAATGTTTCTGACTGAGAAGAGATTTGTTAGGGCATCGTACATCTTCTTCAATGAGTAAAGATGGGAGATGTAGGGTATCAAGTGGTCTTTTATGGAATCCACTATGATACTCATGGCATTGATGTCAACATCTTTGAACTTCTCCATAGCTGCAAGGTTCTGTGGTTCCTTCTCTTCTCCTTCTTCAAACTCTAGCTTCACGATCTTTCCTTTCATAATATCCATCACTTTATTCTTAGCAAGGATGAGGTCAGTCCTTGTCTTCCATGCTCTAAAGTTAGAGGCTCCATCTAGCTTGTTCTCAGACTTCGTAGAATTTGTCATGGCTTGCTTGACTTGGTCAAACCCTAGATTTGACCAGAAATTCAAACTCCACGTCTTGGCCTTCTGAGAGTACCAAGAGATGTGTTGGTCTAGGGCGCACTGATCTATCTAGAGATTAGGTCAATATCGTCACTTAAGGTTCCTTGACAAGAGGTTTAGGGTTTATACAACTGCTTCTGTTGGTAACCCTAGCTGCAGTGCTTTTGGAAGCTGCTCCTGCTAGTAACCCTAGTGGCAGTTCCTCAATGAGCTCAATATCTAGCGGCTATGTTTCATTCCAGCGTTTTAGGCTGACTGAAGGGGTTTGGGCCCATAACTTGTTAGAATATAGAAGATGGTGTGCTCATTTTACCATTGACGATACCTTCGTCACCCAACCATAGGTCGAAGCCTCCCTCCGAGCACCTTAACCTTGACCTGAGAATTCCTCTGAAAGAAAACCCTAGGCTAGATAGACAAACAAAAAGTAGTGCATCAATCCCCAAGGATAGCGCATCACAAAATACTGATCAGATGTTCCAAACCCTAGCCAAGAGATATCCAAGCCAATACTGAAACTAGTTGTTGCTGCACCTGCACCTGCAACCCTCCTCCAAACTTGCACACTAGACTGCAACTGCAGTGCACACCAACTGGGAAACTGCAATTCTGAGATGTTGTCAAATGAGAACTGGCGCAATGTATTTATAGTAATCCTGCCAGTTTGTTGGGGCCGACTTCTCCTTCTGGGTATGTGTTTGTTCAGTATATTATTATTAATTATGGTCAACTTCTTCTCTTGGAGGCTAATAGCCTAATATAAATTATCTTCTTGAGACGACAAGGCTTCTAGGGTTATTAGCCAACTCATTAGGGTTTCTCTTGCTTCCCGGAGTCTTTTATTCTCGTCAGGTTCACATGTGAGGGTAAATACCTCCCGTAGCTACCATAATATTAACAACGTGCACAACGTGAAGCCATGGAATACCTTTACATGGGTTCAGTACAAGATATTAAGGAGGATAGCATGATTCCAGTCTTAGCGACTGAAGATCCACATGGTTATCAATTTTGGATTGCAAAGGTTATAAAGATTGAGAAAGAAAATGATGATGTTATTTCAATCGAAGTGAATTTGTATGCAACAAGTACACACCCATTCAATGTTGTGTACAATCCAGAGATGGTGGTTGAGAAACATGTCAATATAAAGAGAAAAATAAAGGGTCAAAATACAACTCGTCATCGCACTGATCTCTTAAAATTAGATGATGTTGACATAATTGTTTATGACTTCAATTTGAAAAAGAGAGGAACTATTTGCTCCATGACAATATAAATTATCAAAATGTTGTTGCCACAATAAATAAATGCAAAATGGGAGTCTGTTGAACCTAGTCATAGATATAAAAGACTTTTTACATCTGAAATGTTGGGCATGCATGTAGAATCATATGGTGCATTCATCGACAATAGAGAAGAGTATGGGTCATCTACATCTTCATCCAATCATTCATCTGAAGACAATGTATACTTTGATGGTATTTCAGAATCCATGAGTCAATCTGAATAAGTGTATGAAACATTTTATGTATTTTCGATCCATATGATGTTTTTATGGTAACTAGAAATGAGCATTGAACTTACATATGATCTTACATGAATTTATGAATCATTTTTATGTTTTATGAATTATATGTTTTGATTATGGAGAATATAATGAAATGTCTTAGCTTATATGTTTTGAATATGGACAATATAACAATACTTTTAAGAAATAACTTATGTTTCATTCAATGTAACTTGTATGAACTTTTTTGTATTAAAAGTAAACAAATATTAAAAAGTAATGTTGAATTTTAAAGTATATTTTGATATGTTCATGGCATTATGTATTACCTTGTGCTTTGAGTGATAAAGTAAGATTTTAAAAGTAAGCATTTAAGGGTTTATTTTATGATTTTGTTTACAGTAATGATGAGTTCTTTTACCACTTTATAAAAATGTGTTATTTTCATACCCTAATTTTAGAATAGGTGTTATCGGTAGCGGTACGTTTCAATTTGATGGTTGATTTTGACTTTTTGGTTTTAATGGTACCAACTCCTAAAAATATGATTTCAAATTATCTAAAATTTTAACGTTTTGAAAAAAAATTACATAACATATTTTTTTTAGGTGTTGATTTTAAGGTTTTTCTGAGCTACTATCTGAGTTTTGAAGGTCATGTTTGAAAAATGTTGTAATTTTGACCCCATTTAAAAAAATGGTGCTATCGGTAGCACCACTTTTTTTATTTTGGGATTGATTTTGATGTTTTTTATGAAAAAATATGGGTTTTTGGGGCCAGAGTTCTCGTTTTGAGGTCATAGTTCTAGTTAAGTTGATAACTTTGTTAACACTTTTCCTATTCTAAAATACATTAACATCTCTTGTTACAAAAAGTTTAGAAAAACATAAGTTATTGAACATCTCAATGCATATGATTACAATTCCTCGAGAAATGACCCAATGCCATCGACTGGGATTTTTGGAGCAAATATTCAAAACCTTGTGATACACATTGTCACATATTTGAGTGATAAATGGAGCTTCATTTACAATCAAAATATTTATCTCTTTCTAAGATTATATTCCATTGATATATTCCCTCTGGATTATGCTTATTTGTTTTGTTCCCTAAGACACATATTAAGTGTATCAGCTTAGAATCTATCAACAGTAGAATGCCTCATGCGCCACTCTTCAATATTTGTTGTATTCATACTTCCATTATATGGAGACCATCTTTTAGCTAAAATCTTATCTACATACTAAATGGAATATACAACAACTTTGAGAGAGGCACCCATACATAGCTGGTCAAATTAGGGACATTAAGCCAACCCTTGCTTCGACAATATTAATAATCACTTCCTACCATAAAAATAAAATAGCATTACTCTTCTACTTACCATTTAAAACCAAGTTGTTTGTTCTCCAACTTTTCTACTTACCATTTTAAACCAATTTGTTTGATCTTTGACTTTATTGAAAAACTAATAGCTTTGACACTTCTCATCTAGATATTTGACTTTACTCTGCTACTTATCATTTTAAACCAAGTTGTTTGATCTTTGATTTTATTGCAAGCTTACTTAGCTAAGTAAACCAAAAAAAATTATGGAATTCACTTTCATTGACACAAGTTTAGATTCACTTTCATTAACATGAGTCTAGACTCAATTCTTATCAAATCATATATGTTATAAGAGTAGTCCTTTATACTATGAAAGACTATTATGGAGAGTCTACTTGGTTGGGATGGGATTTACCAAGTCAGTTTACTCGATAAAAGCACAGTATGAACAAACCATTTATTGGTGGCATATATGGAGAGTATACTTGGGTGGGATGGGTTGCACCTTTCTGGGCTTTGAAGAGTGAATGAATTTTTTGTCTGTTGACCATTTTGTCGACATTTAAGATGAACCAGTACTCTCTTTGGCTAGAAATGATGACATTCGTTTCATGTATAGCTTCTCTATAAACACAATAAGTTGAACCCGACAATGGGTCAAAGTTTAAACGTCACATATGTGGAAATTAAAATTTAGTAACATTTTTAAACTTCACTCTTTAGAGATTGTGGTTTACGAACATCTCATATTTTGTACACGCATCAATACTAGTGCTAAGTTGGGAATTATTGTATAATCATCTATGTGTTTTATTTAGATATAAGGATTTAGAAGCGAAGTTTGTTGGAATTATGACAACAATTAGTTATGGTAATAATACAAACTTACTTATAATAAATATTTGGTAGTTTGTATACTGGAGGCAATTCGTGAACAGGTGTAACCAAAGCAAGTTCTTGAACTAATGTAACAATATAACATATGTTGTATATGTTCATGAAGCCCCGATAATCATTTTGTAATGTTGTGATCCTAATTGTAAGCCCATCTTGAATAATAAGACATGTCGATACCTTGCCCAGTGGATGTTTCCTTGACACATCATCAGGGTTTTACCACGTAAATCTTGTGTGTTATCTATGTGTTTGTTTTGTCTATATTGTCATATTTATTGCATAAAAATAATGTTTCATGCTCTTAAATACCAACAAGTGGTATCAGAGAAAAGGTGTTTGGCCTGAGGAAGGAAGAGCTAGCCGCCAAAAACTCTATATACCATTCGAGTTGAGTTTTCTCGTTGGTTTCCTAGGTGATTCAAGAGCCTGAGGAGAGGGAGAGGTCGAGTCGTGGAGCACAAAAAAAATAAAAAGGGTTGAGGTTTAGGTCGTTGATTGAAGTTGGAGCCGCAGTCCCATCGATGGAAGTTTTGCACACACCCTCTTGTCCTGTTTGTTGGAGGCTGAAATGTAAAGAAACCCACAGACACATTAATCCTTGAAGGAGCCAAGTCAAAGTTCGAGAAGAGGAGGCCATGGGAAGTATATGATCCAAGTTTCATGCTAGAAATAGTTGAACCAATATATATTTTGCCCATGCACAGAGAGCCAAGGGGTGCACGAAAGTTGAGTCGATGGTTCATGCGCAAGGGAAGTCTACAACCGAGGAGGTTATTTCATATGTCTACAACCAAGGAAGGTTATGTCTTATTTTGTACTCTTTGATTTATGATGTGCGTTGATTATATTTGACAAAGAATGGTAGATGATGAAGTTTTTTTGTTTTTTGGATTAGAAGTGATTCTCATATTCATAAAAACAAGTAGTTTTGTGTTTTGAAATATCGTTTTGTGGAGAAAATGGTCGCCCTTGTTTTATATGTGTGTGTGTGTGTGTGTGTGTTATTTAAGTGGGTATAGAAGTTTGAATATTCACGGAGTGTGGAGCGGAAGTATATATTTTTCAAAAATCAAATTGAATTTTGACATTTGAAGATATCATAAGTGTAGAATTAATGGCAAAGGTGAAAAGTGTTAAATTCGAGATTGAAAAAATTAATGGTAAAAATAATTTCGAATTGTGGAAACTTAAAATGAAAGATTTGTTAGTACAATGAGGGTTTCATAAGGCATTAGACGGCAAGAGAAAGAAACATGCATCTATGATTGATGAAGAGTGGGAAGATATGAATGTTAAATCCCTCAAGACAATTCAGTTACGTCTTGTCGATGATGTCTTGTTTAACATTATTGGAGAAGAATCGACAACAGGCTTATGGAGCAAGATGGAAATCCTTTATAGGACGAAGTCCTTGACGAATTCGATTTATCTGAAGAGGTAGCTATAGAGATTAAAAATGAAAGAAGGAAAGAAAATCACAGATCATTTGAATGTCTTGAATACTCTTATATGTCAGTTGAATAGTATGAATGTTAAACCCGATGATGAAGATAAGGAAGTCACATTGTTATGTTCATTCTCTGAATCTTGAGATCAACTAGTTACTTCCATTAGATTTAGTACAATTGAGACTCTTGAATTTGATATTGTTGTTGGATATCTATTGTCTAAGGAGGTACATAGAAAATCACCTCTTGAAACCTCCACACCATAAGCCTTGGTAGCTGGAGGTCAATCCACATAAAGGGGAGAGGATTCAAGTAGAACATTCAGGGATAAGTCAACAAGCAAAAAGGGTAAGGGAAGATGATGGAATTGTAACAAAGTTGAGCATCTTAAAAAGGATTGTTGGAAGCTACAGGAGTCCAAAGAAGATTCCAAAACATAGGAAAATTTGATTGAATCGGGCCCAGGTATAATTGATGAAGTCTTGTCTATTAGTAATGTCTCTGAATATTATGAAGAATGACTTTTATACCTTGGTACCTCACACCATATTTGTTCAAATAGAAGTTAGTTTACTTTTTATCAAGCAGTTGATGATGGATTTGTTCTTATGGATAATAATAATTCTTGTAATATTGTCAGGGTTGGAAGTGTCAAAATCAAAATGATTGATGGGATCATAAGGACATTAACTGATGTTAGACATGTTCTTGAACTAAAAATATATATATTTCTCTAGGAGTGTTAGATTCTGGTGGTCATAAATTTATAGGTCAAGGTGGAGAACTGCATGTGTTCAAGGACATTTGATGGTCATGAAGGCAACAAAAATTGGAAATATATAAGCTGGAAGAAAATACTGAAACAAGTGAAGTAGCAGTGGTATCTAAGAAAGAAAGTGTACCTAATTGTTTATGGCATCATCCATTGAGCCATATGAACAAGAAAGGGTTGGGGTTGCATGTATTGGTAAGTCGTAAGTTATTTTCAGACTTTCAATCTTTTGATTTATGTAAGTTTTATATCTCTTTTGCTTATAGTGGTGGAGTTAAGGGATGTATATTGTGGAATCCTACTAGACACAAAATCATCACTGGCAGAGATATGTGCATGGAACAATCAATAGTTGTTTAGGATTGCAAAGGGAGAATTGTTTGCAAACTCAAGGAATCATTGTATGGCCTAAAGGTACCCAGGAAATTGTACAAGTTAGATCCTTTCATGATAAGCCAAAAATTCTTAAGTGAATATAACCGTTGTGTTTACTTTGAAAGTTTGAAAAATGGTACATTAATTTTCTTAATATTATGTGTTGACGATATGCTTGTTGCAAGCCAAATCATGTTTAAAATTAGTAGAGTAGAGACTTAGTTGGCCAAGATGTTTTAGATGAAGAATCTAGGAGCAACAAAACAAATCTTGGGCATAGGAGTACACAGAGATGGGAAAAATGGTAAGTTGTGGTTATCACAACAGAAGTCTATGTCAAAGATACTGATGTGGTTCAATATGAACATTGTGAGACTAGTAAACATCCTTTTGGCATTATGTTATCCCCAAATCCTAGGGATAACTAAGGACATGATGTCTCGAGGCCCAGGTTGCATACATGGAGTACCAAGAGATAGTCTAACCAACAATGTCCACTTGCACGGACAGAGACCCACCTTGCCACCACAACTCCAGGTTCATCACGATGGTATCCACCACATCAGTTAGCTTCAAGAATAAATTGGGTCTTGCTCCATGAGGTACAAGCTAGGTATTATGGTGAGTGTCATCTCAATGTTTGAGGCATTTGAGTTTTGTGCATCTATTACTACCTTTGATTATGTAACATTTTCTTGGACGTTATGCTATTTTCCTTGTTTTACTTTGGTGGTTGACATTGCACCCTAGAAAGTGGTGTTGAGATTTGGGTACCTTGGAAAGTGGTCCCCATGTGCTTACGAGTCTCTAATCCCAAAAGGGGAAGACTATTACCCTTGTACTTTAATTTATGATTCTAATTTCACTTTGACTTAGGAGATTTAAGTCAAAAGTGAAATATGTCACTTAAGTCATAAAGTGACAATTAATTCACAATGTGGGTGAATTAATAGACATAAAGTGACTAAGGAAAGTGGGTTTCCTTAGTGAGATTTTTGAATGAGATCTCACCCATTGATTAGACTTGGCTAGATTGGATCTAGGCCATTGATATTTTAGGGCTTGGACAAAGGAGGCTAAAGGAGGGTAAAGTGTATTTTTGAGACTCATTCTTCACTTGTGAGTTTTGGAGAAGAGAGGAGGGGCACATTTCTCAAGGAGGGAGAGGGTGCGCTTGATGAGGGTTTGAGAGAAACCCTTGAAATCTTGAGGAGGAACCTCATGCTACTTTGATATTGCATGGAGAGCATATCCATGGAGTTTTAGCTTCCATTTCTTGGAGGGAGCATGCCATATGGAGGAGGTGTATTTATTTCCTTCATTTGCTCACCAGGAGAGGAGGAATTGGAGCCTTGAGATGAGGTCAGTTGTGTAGGGAGAGGAGAGATAGGGCGCATGCTTCTGTGGAGAGAGGCATCTAGTTTTTGGCTCTATTATTCGATGGTGATCATATCTGCTAAGAGGAGGGAACACCTGTGGAGTGGGTTGGCAGATACATGGTAGGAGCATTGCTTGGAGGAAGTCATTTCTGATAGCTTAAGTGGAGAGGTAGCACAGGAGAGCACATTCCTGTGGAGGGATTTCTTCATTGGGTCAAAGAGGAGCTAGAGCGCTTCACTTCAGTGTAAAGAGCAACAAAGGGAGAGGGTGCACCTAAGTTTGGGCACATCTTTCTCTGGATCTTGTGGCAAGGCTTGTGAGGAGATTTCTATGTATATAGGTTCCATTGTATTGTATTACTTTTTGTACCTCTTGATTTGATCATCATTATATAGACATATATCCCAAACTGGTTTTCCCCGAGGAGATTTTATCTAGGGTCATGTTGACCAAAAATACCTATGTCAAATTTATGCATGTTTAGAAGTGTATATCAGCATTTTAAAGTTAAATATCTAGAGGTAGTGTTATTTGTTTTAAGTTATATTGCATGTGCTAACATTGAGATAAGAAAACACTTGCAAGGGCACCTTAAAAGAGCACTTAACCTTCAAAACATTGAGAAGAAAGTGGGATGATTGTTTTTTGTCCTAAAACAGCAAAAGAAGACAGCCATATAGTTGAAAATTAGAGCCATACTAAGGTCAAGGACAGACCTTAGGTGGAAGCCTCATGGAACCTCAGAATTTCTACATGGTATCAGAGCCAAAGGTGGCTTAGACTTGCTAATTTTGGAGCACTTTTGGGGGTAGTTTTGTGAGTTTTTGTATCAGATTTGTTGGTTTTTTTGGACAGCAAGTTTATAGTCCAAAACAATGGGTAAACTTCATATCTGAAGGTACCTCACATTCAGTGCCAGTTGCACAACTCAAGGCAGATTTTGGACAACCAGTTTACAGTGTTTGTGGACAGTTGTGGGTGGATTTGTTGGGCTTATTTTTTACACTTGTGGACAGCCTCTTTTCACACATGCGTGGATAGGAGTGAGACTGTAAAGTATGACCTCTTTTCACACCTATTGATTAGGAGTGAGGTTGGGGTTTCACTTGCCTCTTTTCACACATGTGTTGACAGGAGTGAAGCAACATTCATTTTCATTGGGAGAATCAGAGTGAGCATAGTGTGACAGACATGTCAGTATCTTAGATGCATGTGGAGGACAGGCTAGCCGGAGCTAGCAATTGGTCGCCTTGGAAGGCGAGGATGATCTTTGTCTTAGAGGACCTTGAGCTATGGGACATAGTCGAGGCAGTTATTCCTCCCATTCATGTCACTGCACCCATCTTGGTGGCAGAGTTCAAGAGGCGGAACAACAAGGCAAAGAGGATCATTTGTGATGTTGTGAGATATCACATTATTCTCCACATGACTGGGAAGACTTATGCATACGATATGTGGGCATCTTTGTGCAAGTTGTGCGAGATCTCTAATGAGAACTGGAAGATGGTTCTTCATGACCGACTCAGGGGCATTCACATGCCCGAGGATGAGTCGGTTACTTCATTCCTTGGTATATATACTCATATCAAAGATGATCTTGCAGTCGTCGGAGAGGTTGTGAACCCTAACTCTTTGTTGAGGCAAGATATGAATAGCCTCACCAAACCGTGGGGTCCATTTGTACAGGGCATTGTTGCCAAGGAGGTTATGCCTACATGGGAGAGGATGTGGTATGACTTCGTCCAAGAGAAGATTAGGCTTGCAGCTGAGGCTTCTGGACAGCAACAGCAGCAGCAACAGTCAATTTCAAGTGTTGAGGACCTTTCTCTTTGGATAAAATGAAAGAAGAAGACCGACTGTGGAGGTCGGCAGGATCCCAAGTTTGGGGCCCCACCACAGGGAGGAGAGAGCAGCAACAGTAGTGGGTAGAGGAGAGACATGAGCATAGTGAGATGCTTTTCTTGTGGAGAGATGGGTCACTATGCAGGATAGTGTCCCAAGAAGAAGAAGAAGCAGTAGGATGTGTCAGCAACATCAACAGAGGAGATAGAGTTCAGTGATCAGTTTGCGAGAGAGTGTGCATTCGTGAATACCTTGTCTGCTATTACACCATCTAGCAATAGATGGGGAGACAGAGTTGATGAGGGCCAACTGACTCGCAACAGTGATTCAGAGGGAGATGAAACTCAGTGTCCCTAGACATCTTCAGAGTGGGTGATTGGTCCACCCAGTATAGCTACAGTTTCAAAGTAGCAGAGTAGACAGATAGTTGATGCTATAGCTTCAGTGCATCAGAGGTTGATGAGGAGGAGCAGCAGGGAACCACAGAGGCTTGAGCCTCACATATATTTTGAGATGGGAAGATCAAGTTCTGGATCCACTTCAGGTGGATGTGACTTGGAGAGAGGCCAAGTTCATGGCTCTTGGTGAGAGACCAAGAGGGGGAGACTCTGGGTGAGATGCCAAGAGTAGTGACTCTTGGTGAGATTCCAGGAATAGGAGGAAATCCTTGGTCGGATACCAAGGTGGAGATATTGGTGTGATGATCGAGATCTAAGTGATCTTGGATAGATGGAGATTAAGTGTCATTATAGATCGTACAGATTGAGCAGATATGTGACAGAGTCCACTTTCAGTGATCATGGTACAACCATACTCACCGATCATATGCCAGGAGGCAACCATGTCCACTATAGGGATGT
>ML810674.1:40948-55178 GCA_009831015.1 Picea engelmannii
GAGGGAGCATGCCATATGGAGGAGGGGTGCATCTAGGAGAGGAGGCGCATTTATTTCCTACATTTTCTCACCAAGAGAGGAGGACTTGGAGCCTTGAGATGAAGTCAGTTTCATATGGATAGGAGAGATAGGGTGCATGCTTATGTGGAGAGAGGCATCCAGTTTCTGGCTCTGTTATTTAATGGTGATCATATCTGCTAGGAGGAGGGTGCACCTGTGGAGTGGGTTGATAGCTACCTAGCAGGAGCATCGCTTGGAGGAAGTCAGTTCTGACAGTTTCAGTGGAGAGGCAGCATAGGAGAGCACATTCCTGTGGAGGGATTTCTTCATTGGGTCAAAGAGGAGCTAGAGTGCTTCACTTTAGTGCAGAGAGCAATAAAGGGAGAGGGTGCACCTGAGTTTGGGGACATCTTTCTCTGGATCTTGTGGCAAGGCTTGTGAGGAGCTTGCTATGTATACAGGTTCCATTGTATTGTATTACTTGTTCTATCTCTTGATTTGATCATTATTATATAGACATATATCCTAAACTAGTTTTCCCCGAGGGGTTTTTTTCCAGGGTCATGTTGACCAAAAATACCTGTGTCAAATTTATGCATGTTTAGAAGTGTAGATCAGCATTTTAAAGGTAAGCATCTAGAGGTAGTGTTATGTGTTTTAAGTTATATTTCATGTGCTAACATTGAGATAAGAAAACACTTGCAAGGGAACCTTAAAAGAGCACTTAACCTTTAAAACATTGAGAAGAAAGTGGGATGATTGTTTCCTATCCTAAAATAGCAAAAGAATACAGCCATACAGTTGAAACTTATAGCCATACTAAGGTCAAGGACAGACCTTAGGTGGAAACCTCATAGGACCTTGGAATTTCTACAAGTGGGTCACCGTTGGGGCTAGGTTTGTTACTGGGAGGTCCTCTTGACAAGTCATATTGTTATTCCTGACCATACTTGTCACTTTCCACACTTCATCCTCTCATCTCCTTACATTTTGGGATTTTTGGGTGTACTGACCTGAGAAGGGGTTGTCCCTCATTTCATGGGAAGAAGGGGTTGAAGGCCCAGAGGCTTGTAGTTGGAAAAAGATCAAATCCAATCATTAATCTTCTAGATGCTCGCCCAGGGATCCTGAGGACAATGAAATGCCTCTCACAAGAAATTGATGGGACACACAAAAAACAACTAATAACAAAATGCCAACCAAGGTGGAGCATGTGTGGGAACTGTTTTTAATGTTTAGATAGAAGCCCCACACATATTTTCAACTTGGGGAAACATGATGTGACCAAGGTAGAGTCAAGGTTTCAACCTTTGCTTCAACCTCGAAACATCCTAAAAGAATAAAAGCAAATAAATAAACGTAGAAAAAGGTTTCATTGAAAACGAAGGTGCAACACACCCTCTACAAAGGCAACCATAAATAAGACACTATGACCCCTTGTATGTCATGAACCCGAGGCCCAAACTTCTCCCACCCATACATGACACTGTTGACTAGTAAAATCGTAATGATGAATTATGTCCGCAAAGTATTGCTAAATCCCTATTATTTAACTATGCTAATTAATATAATACTAGTAGGTGGGACCCCCTTGTAGACTAGAGGCGCAAGGATAGACATATACACATTTTTGTTGATGTTTTTTATGCTGCCTACACAGTCTTACATTTTGTGACGATGTAGTATTGGTTTCATTTGACATGATGATAGGTGGATGATGCATTTTGTGGAATGCTTTTTGCGATACAAAACAGTTTTATGGTTATGAGGAGCATGTTATTTACAGTTGTTGTGATTTAACCTTGTCATTGATCCTTGTGATCGATTACCTAGACACACATATGCAAGAGATATTTTAATGGTAGCATGATCAAAACAAAGAAAAAAACCTATGAAAAAATCCTAAAAGGTAACAAAGGGAAAGAAGTTATATGTTTGAGCTATGATAAAGGACTATATGCAAGTTCGAATGGAAAAGTGTTAGTCCTAAATATTATGATATTTTTGATTAGTGGACTATGCGAATTTCATTAGATTTGAATGTGGCGCATATAGCATTTTAATATGTATTATGGCATGGATTTATGGCAAGGGTTAACGTGTAAATGATATTGGGTGGCACACTATGCAATGGATATCATCACATATTTCACAATGGTTTGGCATTGAATACATGGTTTAATTGTTGGTGAATGTGATGCTTATTGGGTTGTCTCGTACTTCGAATTGAATGGGCCAGGTGATGGAAGCGTCGTGCATTTACTGCACATCCCTCCATACTTCCCCTATTTCCTGTCACCCTAGCCTTGTTCCATTGTTGCATTTTTCTCTCTTTTGGTTGTGAAGCTCCACATTTTCAGGCTCTTGGAATAAAGAAGGCTCGGCCAACTCACCATTTAAGTGTTTTTCCACAGGTTTGATTATTCTTCTCTCCATCTAAGAGGTATTCTTTGTTGTATGAACAAATGATGGCTCAGTGATGCTTGGATTCTTTGTGTTCTTGATAATTTCGACTGTGTAGATGTGTGTTATAGCTCTCTGTAATGACTGTAAAATGTTTATGATTGCAAGAAAAGAAATGAGTATTTTAAGTTTTGTGTTGGTTGTTGCTCGGTCGGTTTAGTATCATGAGAGGTATCTGTAGAATAATAAGTGAACAGTGGTATAATATGGCTCTGCGTTGATGATGGAAGATTTCATTCTGTGTATTACTATCAGTTATTTCGTTCCCTCACAGTCATGGTCGTAACTCTTACACGGTCGCAAATGAATTGCCCACAGTTGTTGTGTTATTTCTGTAAACCCCTAGTCGCGGTCGTTTGCCCGTTCTTACTGTCTTTTCACTGAAGTATCCCAAGATCTAGTCTTGGTTGGCCCTAACGTTAATACATGCATGTATGGTTGTGGATTGATACAAGTTGTATCTGAGCAGTCTGTGAAAAGGATGAGTGTGTCCTCACTGGTGTTGTTGTCAAGTTGTTCGGCTCTTAAATATTGGATAGAGATGTTATATCTCTGTGTTTTTTTTAATAACTGTCACTGTTAAATTAACCCTCATCTCCCCTTTGCAAGTTTTAAACACACCATGTGCACTGGTTATTTTTCCCTACCTTTCTTTCTCTCCTCGGTGGTTAACTATTGGTTTTGTTTCCCAGACTTGGAGTAATAAGTAAGATTGTGTGGCTCACTGCTGTGTCTTTTTCGAAAGGTATTTTTGCCTATGGTTGATAAGTCTCAGAAGACCTTCAGCTCTCTATGTTGATGTTTAAGGATGAATGAACTCATGTTGCTTCTCTGCATTTGATTTTTGACAGAGCCTAATGTAGACTCCATTGTCTTTTCTCACCTCAGGCACTTTCTAGGGTTGTCTAGTATTGGGTATCAGTGAACTGGTTATGGAGGTATTTTAAAAAAACACACTCTATCGTCGACTCTCTGTATGGTTAAGTTGTTTGAATAATAATGAAAAGGGAACTTGCACACAGTCAAGGGTTGTCTTCCTATTCATTATGGTTTCTCTCATTGTGTTTTTACCAATGTGGTCTTGATTGCAAATGGAAACACCTGTGTGATTTTGCTAAGCCCGATCAAGGTTCTAGCCGGTTTATAAAATGATGCATGTGTGTAGTAGGTTATGTTTGCTTCATATATTATATTGGAACATCGCACAGACTACCAATTATTTTAGAAGGAAGTTATATCCACAATGATAAGGCTCGGGTTTTATTTTTTGGTTGACTGTTGTTTCATTGCAAGATATTGTCGATTGATATGATGAAGATCGTGTATAATCGAGCATATTTTGAAGTCTGATCATGTTTGAAAAGGGACTTGTGTATATTTTAATTGGGCATGATTGTTAATTGGTAAACAATTGATGGTGATTGTTATCATGATGCATTATGGATTATCAGGGATAGATGTCGAGCATATTGCTGTGCATTTTTTTTATTTTTTTTAAAAGAAAAAAAAAGGATCAACGCTTGTTTAAATAGGATTGTTGAATGGAAAGGTTGTTTTGTTTATAATTTATGATTGCACGGATTGTTATGAATTAAGGAATTCTGGGAAATTTAATTATTGGAACAGCAAGCAGTTTGGTATACAATTGAGAAACAGTGAATGTTGGCGCTTTTTGGATTGATTTTAATAAAGAGTTATGATTATTGATTATTTAATTTGTTTTATGAACAGTATCCATTAAATTCCTTGTCATTCTCTCACGTTTTTCGCTCATTTTGAATCCCCTCACAATCCCAGATTCACTTTGCACGCCCTATTCTTAAAATTAAATTAAATTAAATGGAAACTATGTATTACAACAATTAAAGGATGACACAAAGATGGGTCATAGCTGATATGATTTTGTTATTGTAACAAAGTTGATTGTTTAATGATTTGTTGAGAATCATGTTCTTACTCCCTTTCATTTTATCAATTTTTCACTCAATACAACCCCCTCATATATCCCAGAACCCTTATTCATCCCCTGCTCATTGACAAGTATTAAATGAATTTTATGGATTGGATTGCATGGGTCTGATGTGATTGTTGAGCCAAACTTTGTTTCATTTTAAAGAGATGTCATGTATGGTTTGTTTAAGAAACTAATTGTTAATAAACGTTGCATACAATATGAGCTTCTTCAGTAGAGGAATCCATGGCCGAAATAACAGGGGCAGAGGGAATTGGAACAAAGAGCCTAGAAGGCCAAGATTCTCGATACATTTTGATGCAGATCCACAAGAGTTAAACCATCTCTTCCAAGTTGTATTTTTCAATTGGATTGGACAAGGGGTAGTCCAACCTAGGCCAGAAAGGCCTCCCTTCCAACCCCATCATGTCCCTGGTACCCTTGTTCCCCCTCATGTTTCATTGCAACCTGAAGTCGCTAAGAATGACGGATAGCATGAGATTGTTCACCCATCAGTCTCCCAACATCGTGACTGGCCCAATTTGTCTCTACCTGGTCCTCCTCCATCGGTTAACCCAAATGTCCAAATTTCCCCTGCACACTCACCTGTATAGTATTTCCACACAAGCAAGAGACTCAAAAATGAATCCCACGACATGCATGATAAAGGAAAAGATGTTGTTGCCCCCTCCTCTCCCTCATGTGATTCAGCCAAATTTGTTTCATCCTGCATGCACTTGAGAGATGACTATTCTCATGTCATCAGTGAGATCAAGCCTAAAGGCTCCACGCAGCCTAAGGCTAATTCATAAAATTCAAAGGGAGACAGCAGCAACAAAGGGAAAATTGCTTCCCAAAGTGTCAAATATGGTTTTTGAGTATATTTTATTATTGATTGTTGAGAACAGTCGGCTGTTGAAGTTTTTGGACAACATACTATTTTTGGATATTTTGGATATTATATGTTTGGATATGGTTTAAAATATTATTGATATTTAATTTTCAAATTATGAGAATGATGGGATCCACAAGGAGGGATGTGTTTGATTGATTGACTAGTTATGTTTATTTTTGTTAAGAAACTAAAGGGAGTCACAAGGGGTCCCACCTACTAGTTATTATTTATTAAAGACCCTTATTATTATTATATTAATTATTCCCCTAAAATAAAATTTAGTTGAGTTTCAGTTAACTTAACTAAAAGAAGTAGTTGAACTACCTCAACTAATTTGGAATGCTTAAAGGAAAAATGAGAAGGAAGAACAAGAGGGAGAATAGAAGGAGAAAGCATACTAAGGTTTTCTCTTGAGTTTTATTGAGATAGTTCAGTTTTTATTCATTCTTCAATTCATTAAAAGCCTAATTCTCTTTTATGACAGCAGGGTCCTATTATAGACAGCAAGATTCAAAGTTGAATTACATCATTCAGACACTTGTTTTCAGAGGTGTTGATCTATCTTTGATAGTCTCTGTAGACTTTTTTGTTTATTAATTAAATTTCATGACTGATAAAGGATATTGTGCAGAGTCGAGTAGGCAGCGATCTATGGCAAACCGATCCAGCTTTTAAAGTTTATTTTCTGTCAGAAGTCCTTTTGTATGGTTTTCATCGGGGACATCTAAGTTTGACTTTGGTCGAAACTCCCTCGGGGATTTTTGTGAAGGGAATGATTATTTTGATTTCTTGGAATGAAATAAGCGATTTCTTTTCTATATCATCTGTGTTAATATGTGACTTTGTATTTTTTCTTTTGTCTCCACATTTACTTTTGCATCTGTTATATTCGGAAAATTATATAAAAATGTTGAACTTTACAGCAATGTTTTGTTTTTAAAAAATCATCTTAAGTCCTTGTAACTAATACTTGTGGATTAGGAAACAAATTTTAAGTCTATAAACATAGGGTGATATTCTCGTTTATCTTTCCTTAGCCAAGCAAGATCTGAAAATGGTTGAATAAGATTATTTCATATATTTTCCTCAACATTTATTTGGAGACCATACTATGGAGATCTTCCATACCTCTCCGGTTTATTTTTATCCTCGCTTATCATTGAATATATTTACATTTATGATATTAATTATTTGACTGTTTCATTTCTTAATGATTGTACTTGTTGCAAGGCATCCCAATATTGAGCTCGGTCTTCAAGATCAGACCAGTATTGGTTTAAACTTGTTTAATAGCATCTTAGATATCACTAATACTTGGGTTGAGATTAATCGCTCATGGGCAGTAATTGAACAAGACATAAGTGCCCAAGAACGTTGGGAAGCTAGGAAAAGATAGCCTAGGAATAAGCCATAGCCTTCTTTTTCCTACAGTTTTGGTCTTCTTTTCATGTCCTTAGACCCTCGTATTTCTAGGAGAAGAATAGGTTTATCACTGGAAATTAATACTATTGTTGAAATAGGAAGAAGGAACGTTGTTTTGTCAACCTAACAAAGTGCTATAAGGAGGATTTTGTCTGATTCATCTAGTTCGTCTTTCTCTCCCTTACCTATCATTCACAAGATGGAATATCGCGGTGGCTCTGGTGGCACTGGAGGTGCTTCTTCATCTCAATATTCAGCTTCGTCAATGATTGGTAGATTATATAGTCACCAAGTCCCTGTCCAATCTACTACAAACCCCGCCAAAAGTCATTAAAAAGTATGGGCTTTTTCAGTTTGAAGAAGATGCTACAACTACCCCGTGGCATTTTTCCTCCCCTCTTAACCTAGCACCTGTTACTCGTCCACTTCCTAAATTCAAAGAGCATATCCCTAGGTTTTTAGGGAATAACAATGTCACTATATATGAACACTTGGTAGCATTTTCTAATTCTTGTCACAACATAGGAGCCAATGACAACGATACTTGTATGCTCTTATTTGTGAATTCCCTTGAAGAGAAGGTTGCGACCGATTTATTTGATCTCCCTCCTAATATTTTATCTACTTGGGAGGAGTTAGTATATTGGTTCAAATCTACCTATGGGCAATCCAAAATCCCATTCGAGCAGTTACGGGAGTACAATAACATCGCTTATAAGGACGGTGAGACTATCAAGTCCTTCAACTTGTGTTTCACCAAATTATACAACCAAATCCTTGAACTCATTCTCCATCATAACCAAGCCGCTTTCATGCATTATTATAATGCATTACCTTCCCCCTATCATCATGGGCTTGAGGAAAAATCCATTGATAACCTTGGTTCCGCTCTGCACACTTGTTTAGAGTATGAAGAACAGCTTGAAAGAACAAGTCTTCCTAAGGGAGACTCAGTTAAACAGACAGACATGTCCTCCCACTTATAGCTTTTACAAAACATGAATAATTGAATGATAATGTATGAGAGGAAAGTAAATGTCCCCTCTCTTACCCCTGGAGCTTCATCTTCTTTTGCACCCCCCTTTAGAAATCCAAATGAAAATAATTTTCAGCCTAAAGCTATCATGCCTCGTAGTTGGTGTAAATTTTGCGAGGAACGCCATGAGGAAAGTACATGTGAGGTAAAGAAGAGTGCTAGAGATAAAATCTTTAGTAATAGACTTGAAACTACAATCGTTGTCCTGGACTTTGTAGATCCATAGGATGTCATGATCATAAATACTAGGAATAAATCCTATGCTCCCAAAAGAAAATATGATCCTCCTCACACTTCTTCTAGCCCAAGCTCATCTTCACCAGCTGATGTTGTTCATGTTCCTAAGGCTCCTGATAGTTAAGTAACTACCTCCCCTCTTACCTCTTCCAAATACAACATTCTAAATCAGTTGGACAACATCAAAGCAAATGCAACCCTCCTGGACATGGTTATCGTCTCTAAACAACAGAAGCATCTAAAAAATTTCATGGAAGGAAAAGATTTTGTTGTATCCAACCTATCTGAAGAGGTAGATGAAGAGGATTAATTTGTAAATAAAGTAGGTGTACATCACTTTAGACACCCTGTAAAAAACTCCCTGTTTTATATTTCTGTAAAGATTATGGATAAGATTGCCCATTGTTGCCTCATTAACGGCGGTTTGGGCCCAAGTGTAATGTCAAATATTATTATGGAAGAGTTGGGATTATCTTGTAAAAATGAAAATTCCAGAAGCATGCTCTCTTATAATAGTCTACAACAAACGACCATAGGTGAAATCAAGGACGTGACCTTGGTTTTGTGCGTGCACCCTGAAATAAGGACAACCCTTAATATTCAGGTAATTGATATGCTAGTGAGTATTTACTCGATCATCTTAGGAAGAGATTGGAAATATTTGACGGGTGGATACCTCTCACTCGACGGGACACACTTATTTGTTCCATGGAATAGTAAAAACATCATAGTCCTAAGAGAGGGGAGAATTTCACCTTACATAGAAAGTGTCCCACGGCCTAATGTGAATTATATCAATGAGGACCTAGGAGTGTATTCCATCTTTTCCGATGAGGACAACACTACCTTGGAGCAAATCGAATTAGACGATAGGATGTGGCATATGCACTTTGATGGTTCATGTTCCAATGAAGGAAACAGAGTTGGTATTATCTTGTACTCTCTTGTAGGTAAAATTCATAACTTTTCCTATAGGTTAAAGTTTACTTCCACAAACAATGTCACTAAATTTGAAGCATTATTGTTAGGTATTGAAAATGTCTATAATATGGGTTGTGGTCACTTTACAGTTTTTGGGGATTCTGAACTTGTTGTAAACCTTGTATGTAAGATATACTCTCCTAGAAACACGTTAATAAAACGCTACACACAAACTGTTTGGGCACTTATCTCAAACTTACTATCTTTCAAAATCATTCATGTTAAAAGGGAATTGAACTCAATGGTTGACCGGTTAGTTTTTTTGCAACCTCTCCTACTCGGAAACATCTGCCACAAAGACCCGATTGTACCTTTCAGTCTCTATATCGTCCACACATCCCTGATAATATAGAGTCATGGAAGGTCTTTCGTAATGATGAGAGAATCTTTGTTTTCATTCGAAATGAACCTTATAAGCCTAAGGAAATTATATCAATGGAAGATAACAAAATTCTTAAAGGCTTGACTTCTCTAGAAAGTTCATTTTCATCGAGTGATGTAGACAACAAAGAGAAACATAAAGAAGAGGATTCAAAAAGGAAAGTGGGTGAAACCATTTCCTTGAACATTGGAACACCCGAGTCTCCAAATAATGTTAAAATAGGTGCTCAATGTTCTAGTGAAGAAAAATTGAAGTTTGCTAAGTTGCTTGGTGAATTTCAAGAAGTTTTTGCTTGGTCTTATGAGGATCTTCATGGTTTTGATCATGCTCTTATATAGCATGTCATTCCTATCAAGGAGGGCATAAAACCAGTTAGGCAAAAATAAAGACCCATTAACCCTGCACTGGAAACAACTATTCGAAAGGAGATGGAAAAACTCTTGAAGGTTGGTATCATTTTCCCAATTAAATATTTTGAGTGGGTTTCCAATCTAGTTCCCATTCGGAAAACAACTGGTCAAATCAGATTATGTATAGATTTTTGTGCATTGAATCGGGCTAGTATAAAAGATCGCTTTCCTCTCCCTAATATGGAAATGATTTTTCAGCAAGTTGCAAGGTCATAGATGATGTCCTTACTTGACGGTTTTTCTGGTTACAATCAAATCAAGGTAAAAAGGGCAGATAAATATAAAACCACTTTTATTACTCGTTGGGGAACTTTTTCTTATGAATGTATGCCTTTTGGCTTATCTAATGCAGGTGTCACTTTTCAAAGAGCTATGCAAATAGATTTTGACGATTTGATCAGCAAAATTATTCAGATCTATCTTGATGACTTAACTGTGTATTCTAAAAATTGATCAGATCATTTTGGTCATCTTAAAAGAGTTCTCATGCGATGCAGGAAATTTAGCATTTCTCTAAATCCTTCTAAGTCTATTTTTGGCATTACCAAGGGAAATATCCTTGGACACATTGTCTTTGATTCAAGAATAAGCATTGATCTTGAAAGGATTTTTGCTATCCTAAATCTGTCTGCTCCCACTTTCAAGAAGGAGGTTTAAGATTTTATGGGTGTTATTATCTTTGTCTGTAGGTTTGTTCCTGATTTTGGTGTGATGGTCAAGCCAATTCATAATCTTCTTAAGTAAGATAGTTCCTTTTCTTGGACAGATGATGTCGAAAATGTTGTTGTATGGATCAAGAAGGCAATCAATTTCGCACCGGTTTGGGCGAAGCCATATTTTGAGAAATAAATTATGATATATACTAATGCCACAGAGGAAGCAATTTTTTCTATCCTCATGCAAGGTGATGACCAAGGTAACTAAAAACCAATGGCTTACATGAGTCAAACCTTTTCTGATGATGAGTTTAAATATTCTTTCATTGAAAAGCACACTTTCTCTCATGTTAAAGCTGTCAAAAAATTTCACCACTTCATCTTAGGTAAGCACGTGTTGGTAATGTCCCTTTACCCACTGTCAAGTTTTTTCTCTCACAGACTTATCTTTTAGGGAAGCTTGCCCATTGTCTTTCCAAGATCCAGGAGCATGATTTAACTATCATGAATTCTAACACCATCAAGGTACGTGACTTATCCCTTCACTTAGCTCAGCATGTTGAAACTAGTGAAGAAATTGATGAACAAGATAGCTCTCTATCAACACTATTCTACATTGATAATCAAGTCCTTCTTGTGTTTGAACATCCTTGGTATAAAATTTTGGTTTACTATTTGCAAATCAAAGATGTCCAGATAAATTAGACACTCATCAAAGAAGAAGGCTTTGTCTCGAATCTGCTAGATACGTCATTATAGGAGACTTATTGTTTAGAAGATTTGTTGATGGTATGTTGCTTCATTGTGTAAACAATGAGGAAGCATGGAAACTATTGCAAGAAACTCGTGGTTCTTCAAATTATGTTATTCATGTAGGAGGTCATTTTTCTGCTAAAACCACTACTTTTAATATTATCAGAAAAGGATATTATTGGCCTTCAATCTTTCATGATTCTTATGTTTTTTCAAGATCTTGCAACAAGTGCCAGAAATTTGTTGGGAAAGAACGCCTTTCAGCCATGCCTTTACAACCTGTCCTCCCAAACATTCCTTTTTCAAAATGGGGTTTGGAATTTATTGGTCCTATTAATCCTCCATCTTCAGCAGGACAAATCTTTATATTGATAGCCAAAAACTATTTTACAAAATGGGTTGAAGTTGTCCCGCTTAAACATTTGCAGGATGAGCAGGTAATTTCTTTCCTTGAAAATATTTTTTTTTCCATATTTGGTCTTCCTTTGGAAATTATTACAGACAATGGTCCCACTTTTATTTCTGCTAAGCTTACCCAATTTTTAGCTAAGTTGGGGGTTAAACATTTTACCTCATCAGCTTATTACCCTTAAGGAAATGGGCAGGTTGAGTCTACTAATAAGAATCTGGTAAGAATCATCAAAAGGCTCATCAAAGATAATCCTCATCAATGGCACACTCTCCTCAATTATGCCCTTTGGGCAGATCGAACTACCACCAAGGTGAGCACTGGTTTCACTCCTTTCCATCTTGTTTAGGGTTAAGGGGCCATTCTACCTATTGAGTTGGAACTTTCCTCCTTAAGATTAATGCTACAGGTCGAAGAATTAAATTATTTTGATGTTTCTCAAAGAATGAATGCACTCTTGTCTTTAGAGGAGCAAAGGACGTTTTCCTTGGGTAATATAAAAAAAAGATAGTAGACTGTTAAAAACATTTCAACAAGAGTGTCAACGTTGTCAAATTTAAAGCCAATGAGAAGGTATTTTTGTGGGATTCAGCTCATGTTGATAGAGGAAGGCATTCAAAGTTTCAAAAATTATGGTTGAGTCCTTTTAAGATCTCTTTTGTCTTGGGTGCAAATTCTTATATTCTAAAAGACTTACAAGAGCGATTGTTTTCCTACAGCACTAACGGTTCCCACTTAAAACATTACGTGGAATCAACTTGAAGAGTTTAACGTTGTTTGAATTGTTTATGTATTATAGTAGTTTTCATTTCTACTTTTACATTAGTAGTTTTTCGTTCATGCTTTCATATTAGTAGTTTTTCATTTCTGCTATTTCATTTTTTTTCATTTCATTTCTGCTTATTTCAATTTTGTTGTTTCATTTCTATTACAACATTTCTTGTTTTTTTGTTCTTTTGACTTCAATTTTTGTCAAAAATAAAATGTTGGATTAGTTTTTCCACAGCGACGCTTCTGCAAAGTATTGTTAATCAATAACAATCAATATTACACAGTTTTCATGATGTTCCCCTTGAAGGCATCATTGAAATTGTTATATGTTTTCATTGATGTTTTATGAGATACTTGGTTTTATCTTGTTTTTGCTTTCCTTTTCTTCATCCATTTCGAGATTAAAAAGAGCAGTTCAGAAAAAATTTCTCCTTGAAGTCAAGAACAATTTTTAGTTGAATGATTATGCTTATAGGGATCAACCCCCTCATACTTAACACTTTCCATGAGTTATTACCAAATTCCCGTTCATTTTTCCATTAAATTTGCTCACTTCCCCCTGTTGCATAATCATTCTGATTTATATCCACTTGATCTGATGTTACTTGGTCTGTGAAACCAGACATTATGAGTTCTTAATCTGTTGGAAATATATTTCCCTGTGGAGTCACCAATTTGTTGACGATTAAAATCATAATGATGAATTATGCCCGCAAAGTATTACTAAAGCCCTATTATTTAACTATGCTAATTAATATAATACTAGTAGGTGGGACTCCCTTGTAGACTATGTTTGACAACACAGGTATTCCAACAAAAGAAGAACACCTTCATTAACCACTCACATAACAAAATCAAATATCAACACACCGATGTTTTCACGTGGTAAAACCCCTACGGGGAAACATCCATGGCCCCACCCAACGTAGCCACTTGGAGCAGTTTATTAATGCAAAGAAAAAGATTACAGAGAGATTTTACAAAAGATTTTCTCACAATCAATCATCGACAAATGACCCTCCATGCTCTTTAAATAGAGATCATGAACCAATCGGGTGTTAAGCCACGGATCAATGGTCGTTAAGATCGAGGAGAGTATGAACTATCGGATCACTCTATGTCGGGAACATATCATGACCATCGGATTTCCTAACTACAAATGCATACTAATGCATACTAAAGAAACACACTAAGAAACACACTTTTACCTAACGACGTATTAAATCAAGTAGATCTTAACTAACTCCTAAGTGTCTAAATATCCTAACATCCCCCCTTAAGAACAACTTGGGATAGGATTGAAGGATTTACAATAGTGACACAATAAGAGAAGGAAAGAGGCATTAGAGCCTATCCCCCCTTAATGACAACTTCCTGAACTCCTAACATAGATCGAAGTTTGGAAAACTTCGCTTCGGTAAGAGACTTTGTGAAAATGTCTACAACTTGATCTTCTGTAGGGAAAAAGAGAACTTCAATAACTTGATCATGAATTAGATTTCTGATGAAGTGCATGTGTAGCTCGATGTGTTTGCTACGCTGACGTTGAACTGGGTATTTTGCGAGCTTGATGGCACTCTGATTGTCACACCAAAGGCTGGTCAGATGTTGGTGCTGGAATCCAAACTCTGAAAGGATCTGTCGAAGCCACAGGGCTTCCTGACTTGCATTTATCGTTGCTCGGTACTCTACTTCTACTGAAGAAAGTGCAATAGCATGTTGTTTCTTATAGGCCCAAGTGATAGGTCCTGAACTAAGGCTGAAAAAATAACCTGCAGTAGACTTTCAATCATCAGGGTCGTCGGCCCAATCTGAATCAGTGAAACCAACCAATAAAGGAGTCCCCCCTTAACTGTAATGTATC
>ML810674.1:59613-80685 GCA_009831015.1 Picea engelmannii
AAGAAACACACTTTTACCTAACGACATATTAGACCAAGTAGATCTTAACTAACTCCTAAGTGTCTAAATATCCTAACAGACTAGAGGCGCAAGGATAGACATATCACACATTTTATGTTGTTGTTTTTTATGTTGCCTACACAGTCTTACATTTTGTGACGATGCAGTCTTGGTTTCATTTGACATGATGATAGGTGGATGATGCATTTTGTGGAATGTTTTTTGCAATACAAAACAATTTTATGGTTATGAGGAGCATGTTATTTACAGTTTCTATGATTTAACCTTGTCACTAATCCTTGTGATCAATTACGTAGCCACATATGGAAGAGATACTTTAATGGTAGCATGATCAAAACAAAGAAAAAAACCTATGAAAAAATCCTAAAAGCTAACAAAGGGAAAGAAGTTGTATGTTTGAGCTATGATAAAGGACTATGCAAGTTCGAATGGAAAAGTTAAAGGATATTAGTGTTAGTCCTAACTATTATGTTATTGTTGGTTAGTGGACTTTGCGAATTTCATTAGATTTGAATGGGATGCATATAGCATTTTAATATGTATTATGGCACGGAGTTATGGCAAGGGTTAACGTGTAAATGATATTGGGTGGCGCACTATGCAATGGATATCATCGCAGATTTCACAATGGTTTGGCATTGAATACATGGTTTATGTATTGGTGAATGTGATGTTTATTGGGTTGTCTCGTACTTGAATTGAATGGACCAGGTGATGGAAGCGACGTACATTTACTACATGTCACTCCATACTTCCCCTATCGCCTGTCACCCTAGCCTTGTTCCATTGTTTCATTTTTCGCTATGTTGGTTGTAAAGATCCACATTTCCAGGTTCTTGGAAGAAAGAAGGTTTGGCCAACTTGCCATTTAAGTGTTTTTCCACATGTATGATTCTTCTTCTCTCCATCCATGAGGTATTCTCTATTGTATGAAAAAATTACAGCTCAGTGATGCTTGGATTCTGTGTGTTCTTGAGAATTTTGACTATGTAGATGTGTGTTATAGCTCTCTTTAATGACCTCTATAGCTCTTTGTCATGATATAAACATAGGGTGATATTCCCATCTATCTTGCCTTAGCCAAACAAAATCTGAAAATTCTTGAGTAAGATTATTTCATATATTTTCCTCAACAGACACCTCATCCACATGAATTAGAAAGAGTTCCTCTCAAGAAACACTCCTAAACTTGATGTATGATTCACCCAATAGGTCATTTTTTCAACCCTCCCATACCTAAACTTGACAAATTGCATAGGGTCTTTGAGCATTTGTTTATTTTGATGAGGTAGTTTGGATGTGCATACTTACATGGCTCTTTTATTGATTTTATTTATTCATTGTGATGCATTTGACTTGATATCCTTGGAGGTCATATCCATTTGTCTTTGCAAGACCTAGTTGGTGGACAGTTTTGGAAGAACAAGCCTAGTTTGGGCTTCCATGGAGCTTGAAGCCCACATATTGGATGTCAAGGTCCCATACTTTGAATGATGATGAAATGCCTTTGGAGGCCTAGAGGAAACCTTATAGGATCTTACACAACCCCTACATGCCAAACGACTTGCTTAAAAGGGCCAAAACGTCACATTTTGATGGCTTAACGTCACCCTAAGGCTACGGTTTAGTGGCGATTAAAGATACTCTACACGTGTTGAAGAAGAGGCCCATATATCATGGAAGAAAGGATTAAATTGAATACTATTGGCCTTTGGAGGCCTAGCGCTTCCTTCTCCAACTCAACAACTTGACCAATAATGCCAAACGTTTCCCAAAAAAGGGGTGACGTCTGGTTTTTAGGGTTTCTCTTATGTGCAAAATATGAATTAAATAATATTATTTTTGTAAAAGGGAAAGATAAGGGTTGTTGACCCCTTATCTTGTGTTTTACCATAAGTATTGTGTACAAACATGTTTTAGAACTTTTTGTATAAATAGAGATCAACTATATTTCATTTTGACATAGCTCTTCCATTACGAGAAGAATACATCGACTAAAATGTGTGCCCTACTTGGACAACTCTCTTTATCTCTCTTGGTTGCATTATCTTGTGATGGTTTATCTTTGCTATTATATGGATGAATGATGCACTAGCTCTCTTGGAGGCTTGTTTATTTCTTTATGGTGGAATTTGTTTAGTGAATTAGGTTTTCATCTTGTTAATGATTCAACCAGGTAAGGATTTCATGTTTATTGCTCTATGTTTTTGGTTGTAAGGTTAATGTGATGATTTCCAGGGGAGTATAAGGGAATACAACACCCTCTAAGTCCATTGTAATTGTTTGAAATAATTTATGGTGCAAAGGATACTGGGAGGAGTAAAATGGCTTACGCCAGCCTAGGTTTTTCTTGTTGGATGTTAGGGTTTTCCTTGGGAA
Source organism: Picea engelmannii (assembly GCA_009831015.1). Taxonomy (NCBI): domain Eukaryota; kingdom Viridiplantae; phylum Streptophyta; class Pinopsida; order Pinales; family Pinaceae; genus Picea; species Picea engelmannii. Next base: position 62,014 of record ML810674.1, read on the forward strand.
GTAAAAGGGATTACAGCCCCAAGGAAGTAAATCATCCAACTTGTTTCATAAATAGACTCCATTTACTCAATATAAAGACACTAATATTCATGCATTGGAGAAATAAATTATTGCATTGATAATCGTAAAAAGTTGAGATATTGAGATCGTCTAAATTTGAATTTTTTCTATGCGTTCTAAGCTTGCTAAGGCCACAAAGACATCTTGTTTCTCCAAGTAGTTCTTGTTGTTGTTACAACTTTTATATATAGCCATTAGGGTTGCAGAAAACCCTAAACAACTTTCTAAATAACTCTATTTTCAACTGTCAAAAGTTCCTAGTAATTTGCCCCTATAGTCTATTAGCTCCAATGCACTTTTTGGGTGGATTATTTGCAAGTTTTGGTAGCTGATTTTTCTGTTGTAACAACTTGTTTTCTATAGCCACAAGGCTGAAAACTATCTGTGCAATACTTGTTTCTTACAGCCTTGTTACATTGCTAAAGTCTTGTGCTTCTATACTATAGTTATAATAGTGTTTAGTGATGGGTGTTCTATATGTACTAAAAAACACTAAAAACCCTCAATTAAATTGTCAACCCAGGGTAAGTAAACTTAGAGTTGTAGCACTATATGTGCCACAGCAGAAAGGCTAGAGGTAGTATAGTCTAACTAAGGAAATGGGCTATTGAAGGGCTAATCTACTCAAGCAAAGACTTATAATGATCAAACCCTACTAAGAAACTTAAACTATTTACCCTAAGTAACGTTTGAACAAAGGATCGATGGATAGTTCTAAGAAAGCAAATGAAAACCCTACTTAAAGAAAACTAACTTAATCATGACAATAAAAGTAATTAACAACTAATCTTTAATATAAGAAAACTATTATTTAATCTACCAAAGCAAGAAACTATTATTTAATCTACCAAAACAAGAAAACTCAAATATAGTGTTGATGGTTATGCCTCTGGTGTCTTATAATATCAGGATGGCATTTAACAATTAATGATAGCTCAAGAGGGATAAACTCAATATTGACTTCGATAGCAAAGTGAAAAGTGTGAATTAGGCAATCCAATGAGAACTTAGCCATTATAGGAGCAACATCAACTATCTTGCATATCCATGTGATTATTCAATCATGCATTAATCATCAACAGTATAAAAACACTATTCTAGTAAATCCAATTGCATTCTATGCTAATTAAGAAAATTCATACTAAGATTCATAACTCGAAACTAAACTCAATAATCAACTTTGAATTAAAATTGCAACCTAAATCTAGAAAAGGAAATTGCATGAAAATAAACTAAACTAATTCTATTTTAACAAATTAAATTGCAAATGGAAAATACTCACAAAACATAAATTAAATACCATTTTAGCATATGACGAGAAATTAAATAAGAAAACTAACTAACAATTAAATGAGCAAAACTAAATAGCCATTAGATAAGCAAACTAACAACTATCCATCCACTGAATCTTGCCAAAGAAACCATGAACTAGAAACTTTGTTTTAACTCTGTTTTTATACTCTATTTCAGCATAAAGAAAATCTAGCTAATTATACACAGGGTTAGTAGCTAAGAACTTGCAAGTTCATTCCCTATCAACTAAGAGATCACTGCATATTAACACGAGCTTCCATAATAACCTGCAAAACTGAACTAAAATAATTAAATTATGAACAGCAAGCTATACAAGAAATAAGCACAATAAAAACTCATGTACAAGAAATAAACAAAATGACAATTACACTACTCAAATTCACAAGCAAACTAACTAAATATTCACCCAGACTGTTAGTGGGCCCCCCAGCAGATCGTGGCTACTCCTCAATGATATATCACGAGCTCAAGCAACACGAATTCAACATTAAAATGAAAAATGCAGTTTTACACAGTTTTAGGAAAATATGTTTGAAAATAGCAAAACAGAGTTGAACTGTATTTTTCTCTCTAACACTTTTTTGTCTAACCACTGAGGTGGTATTTATAGGTCTACATGCTGAGAGGTCGACCACTGGGAGGGTCAACCTCCTCTAAAAACAGCAAATCGTATTCAATGTGTTCTAACCACCAGTGACTTCTAGAAACAAAGCGAGCCAATAATCGCCCAGCATAACAACCCAATCTGAGTTGTTAGCAGCTCAGTAGTTGGAGGCCATAAGCACAAAGAAAACCCATGTTGTTGATTTTCCCATCATTGGCTACCGATATGATAACCGCCAGCTCGCCCATGGTTTTAGTGCAGGATGGAGTGCTAGATGCAGAATTGAAAACCACGAACTGCTCTCAATCCATTCACAAATTCAAGAAATGGCTTGCATGGGACCTATTTGGGCGTATTACTCACAAAACCCATGTGCCTGATTTTTCAGATTCCACTTCATGCTCCCACAATTTAAGATTTAAGTTAGTTGCCTATAATAGTGTCGGACGGAGTGTCGGATGCAAAAATGCCATGCAATTTTTCCCTGTGACACACAAATCGCATATTAGCTCCTTTGAATCATTAAATCATGTTGAATTATACTTGAAATCATCAAAAAACTCCAATTATACATACCTGATATAAGTTATGGCGATTTAACACAAAAACTCTTCAAAACTCTTCAAAATAGGAAAATGCATATACACATTTTGCCAAAAAGGATCTAATTATCGTCATTAAATTAACCATATCGCAGGCCCAACATTACCCCCACACCTAAGATTTTGCAGGTCCCACTGCAAACAAAAATGAATCACCCAACATGACTAGACTTGCGAAGGAGGGGGTGGATTAGCTTTAGAAGCTTCTCCCTCTTGCCCGAGGGATTTTGTCTTGGGCCTTTTGTAATGTTTCAATTGCATCCAGAGACTACTATTGGTGGCAGTCATATCATCAACCAAACGTTGTAGAGAATTCATCTTGGCTTGTAGGACAACGTTATCATGGCATAAATGACGACTCAGTGTTTCATGCTCTCTAAGTTTGAACTAGAGGGTTTGGAGTTTTTGGAGGATAATTATGACATGTGAGGAAGCCTTGAGATGTATATTATACCCTTGATCCTTTAAACCATGCAAAACAGCAATTTTACCTCTGCAAAATTAGTTCCAAAAGTGACTTCCCATAAGCGCAACAATTATGGCCTGGCGAACTTTGTGAAACATAGGTATCAAAGTGACACCTGTAACTACAATAAAGTAACTCTTGTGTAAAAAATGAGAGAGGTTTTTGTTTCTAAATATGTCCTTGATAAAAACCTCTCTTGGTTTTCAAAACTTCACTTCCAATTGTTAGGAAAACACGAAAAGAAAACATGACTAAAACAGGAAAAACAGAGTGTTTTATTTTCTGAAAAACTAGGCTTCTAAGAGAATTGAATATATCCCAAACCATAACGTATATTTAAAAAAATGAGAGAGATTATTGTTTTTGGTATTTTATTAACACAAAACTCCTCCAGGTTTCAAAAATAATTTCCCATTTGTTCATAATCCAAGATTGAAGTTGGTTACTCACAAGTTACAGAAACGCAGCGTGCTCTCAGCAGAAATGCAATGTGGTCTTTGAGAGGGTTTTTGGAAGCCTTCCGAAAGGATTTTTGGGCTGAAAGTGGTATGGTTGGAAATTTTATGATGTCTGTTACACAATGGAACCATCAAGCACTGCAAATTCCTTCTCCAAACATCTAAAAAACTGACTTGAAGTCAAGTTGTCCAAATGTGTAGAAGCCCTCCTATACCGACTGTATTTGGGGAATTTCTCTCAATTAACAACACATGTGCATAAAATGAAGGAGGTTTTTGTTTCTTGTTCTATGATTGAAAAAAATCTCTTTCATTTTTTTCAAATTCATCTTCCTTAATTCGGAAACCAATTTTGAAGGAGAACTTTGACCAAGACAATCATTTGAAAATTTATGACAAGGAATGATGACATGACCATGATGAAAATTTATGACCTTGGATGAGTGGAGGGAGTAGTAAGGACACGTAGACACACCAATGACCATTTTACAACCAAGATATGTCAAATTTTGTTTGAGAATTTTATTTTCAAAATATAACAATTTGACCTAATAACCCTATCAATCACATGAAAGAGTAAATTTGATCACTGGTGACTGACAGAACTGACAGATACTAACAAAAGGCTTGGTTTGTACTTGTAGGCATGGTGAATAGGAGAATTTTCATTGACTATCCTCGATCTGTAACAATTCAAACAATTGTTCCTCTTTTCATAAGCTTGTAATACAAATGGCAGTAAGTATTTAGCAGTTGTTATCGCTCTGTATTTGTCACAAAGAGTAGTTAAGTATAAGCAGTATTCTATAGCATAAACTAAAAATGTACAGCAAGATTATAACACACACAATGATGTCAGAAATATATAATTTATCATACCAATACAAACAACTGCTGATATAATATCCCAAGACATTGTAAAAAGATAGTATGACAAAATTTTGACAGAAATCCTACTTCCTCTTCTCATGGGTTTGCTATACAAATGGGTAGTGATTAGCGTTTCAGGAAACTCCCCCTAGACCGAAGATATGGCACGTCCTCGTGCCATGAATTAGCAATAGGCTTCTTGGTCTTTATTATTTTTAGAGGGGGATTAGCAATAGGCTTCTTGGTCTTTACTGTTTTTAGAGGGGGATTAGCAATAGGCTTCTTGGTCTTCTTGCCCGATGAGGTTGCAGGGGTATCAACAAGTTTCTTGGACTTTTGGTCCGGTAAAGGAATAGCTTGAGCTTGAGGGTTTGGGTGGAGTAACAGTCCCTAGATCAAGAGTCTTCTTGATAGTCTTGATTGTAAGATGAGGGTTTGCAAATTAGTAAATGAACTCATCCCACATTTTCCCCTGTTTTTCGAACTCGTCTAAGACAAGTAGTTTGATAAGGCAGTGGTGAAATAGGTTGTTATGGGGATTGGTTGCATTCTTCCTCACTTGGGAATACATCCTCTCAAGACTCTTTAAGAAGTAAAATGGAAAATTCAATGGCTTATTGAACTGAAAGTGAGCTCATAATTGAAAGTGACAGGATTTAAAGACGAGATATCTACCTTCACATGTAATCAATTTGGTGATGACTATGAGAGGGTTGATTATCTCCTCTTTTATCCACTCCTTGGAGTATCCCTTAGCTCCGGAGATGTTATGAAATTTGGTTTTGAAAACCCTGTTATAGCATGCTCTTGGAAACTGGTGGTGTTTAAACCAGCGGTCTCCAACTCTTGGGAGATTTGTGGCTGAGGAAATTGATTCCTCAGAGGCCATGAATGCAGTGAATAGGAGCTGAGGCAGGCTAAGAGTGTTCCATTATTATTTGTTTTGTCATCGTCCTCATACAATCCATTCCTCTATCTCACATTCTATAAGGCATGTAATCATAACTTTGTAATGAACAGTTTTTAATGAAAATAAACAAGTTAAGTGGTCTCTTAAGAAAATGTACAACAGTTTATAACACACAGGGAATTAGCATTTCGAAAATAAAATAACTGTTGATATAATAGCTTGTATTATGAAAATAACACACATAAATTTTTACAAAGATTTACTTCTTCTAGCCAATGTTATCATTTGTCAACTCATGAACCCCTCCCCCACACCTAAGTATTGTGACACCTCACGATCAAAAATATAGGAAACCAGTCAGTTCTCCCAATAGCCAAAGATTTACAGCTTGTTAAGTGTAAAGATAAATTTCACAGATTGGTCTGACGAGACGGTTAAAAGATGGCCCCACCTATAGGATAAGAGATCCTATATATAGATAAGAAGAGGTAGGCAAGAGAGTTTCAAGATAATCTTTGAGTTAGTTCCCAATGGCAAGTTTATGGAGTTCACTAACCTTAGCTTAACCATACATACTTCATGTCAGCTTTGTCTACAAGTAGTTTCGTACATCATGACAAGTTTAAATTTATTATTTATTTTTTGTCAGATTATCATCCTCGCTAGGTAGAATGTCCCGCTGCCAGTAGACCTGTTCAGCACTCCGGTGGGTTTACCTAGTCATACCACAGGTCGGTACCTGCTGCCAGCAGACCTGTTCAGTATCGTGGCAGGTTAACCTCTTACACCCTCAGAGACTGGCCCTCCATCTTTTAATATTTTAGTATAAGATTGTTTTATGCAAGAAGATGGGGGGACAGCTCTGAAAACGAATTTTTCTTTATTTTTATTGGGATGGTATTTATGTTGGAGGATGACTTTCCGTTACATATATTCCTTAGTGATTGTCCTGATGTAAGGAGTACTTAAGCGGATGTAGCCTATCTAAAGATGTGATATAATCAAGTATTTTAGTGTGTAGTGGATGGTACCATTGGGAAATAACAGAAAGGTATCGTTAGGCTCAACTCACTTTCTTCTTTTGTAAGTTATTGCGATGTTTCCATGACTAACCGCTAATCAGACCTCCTTGTTACTCTTTAATAAAGATATTTTACTTACTTACTCAAGTTTATTGGTGAAACTGTACGAGAGACCTCTAAGCTTGATGGTTATGGTATCACTTCCTTATACAACGGTGAAGGTTTTTAAGAGAAACTGCTTCTTAAGATGCCTTGAGAAAAAGAAGATGAAAATATTTTGCAAAAACATGGCTAACTACAGCAAGTCATTATTCATTTGATGCTTAGCAGACAACAAGGTTCAAGTATAGCAATGTTTTAAAGAAAAAATCTTCTTTTATATCTCCTTGAAATTGTGTAGTCCTGGTGAAATAAATACTTGCAAAAATCTCTAGGACTATTTGTCAAAAACCACACTCTAAAATATAAAAAACTAATAAGATAAATGAGATCAAGTCACTGGAACATGTATCTCATAGTTCTTTTATTAAAAATAAAACGTAAAATGAGGTTGCATTAGACTTTAAGCTAAACCAACAACGTGCAATTTTTATTTACTATCCTACCCTACCTAAAAAGAAAGGAAAATCTTTATTCAAGTGTAAGAATTTTTCCAATGTAACCATGCGCGAAGCAAGATAAGAAACATACTCATATCCACATATGAAAAATTTACCACAATGATTACCTGGATATAAAGAACCAACCAACTTACTTGTTTTTGCAATAGAAGATGTTGAAGAAGAGAATAGTATTGTGGCATGATAACCTCTTGAAACCAAATTTCAATGTAATCTTGATGTTTATCAACACTAATTTCTATGCTCTCCTTCATCATGCTATGCAAATCCTCTTCTTTTGGATGATTGATTTCCGAAGTACATAAAGGATCTGCTGAGATGGATGTTGAGAGCTCCTCAATCTCAGGTCTTAGTGATTGCTCTCCACCAGATGTAGTTCATAAGTTTTTGGCTTCCTTCGCGGTTTGGCAAGGAAAATCATTTTGTAGCTCATAGGACCTTGATTCTTCTAATATTTCTAGAGATGTAGATACACTTTTAGTTGTTGCTAAAATATGTTCTTCTTGAAAAGAAAAAACTCCGGTTGTTGCTAGGATTTGAGAAATTTCCCTCAAGATAATGGTTGCTTCTGAGTTCATTCTGTTGGTTGATGGATCCTGCCTCACATAGGGATTAGTGTCTAGGGTTCTTAAAACACCCCAAAAAAAATGTTTTTTTTATTATTATAGATTTTTTAAGATTTTTTTTTTTTTAATCACGACTACCTAAAAGATGAAAGACATATTTAAATAATATTTGTGCAAACCAAACACACCATGCTTGCATAGGTGTGGGGGTTCAAAATTGAAAACCCGAAGTTAGTTTCGGTTTGGTTTCCAGCTTCTTCTCCCTCTTCATGTCTTACATTGTTGTGATCCTATCGATATTGGTTTGGTTTCCAAAAAGAAAGTACTTAAGTGGTTTTATTCTTGAAGCGAACAAGGTATCCCTCTTATGGGAAGGTCTTCCTACTGCTTGGGTGTCTGGGACTCTACTCGAGCCGGTTGAGATTATTGGTGCCAAAGTTTCTGTGTCAACTTGAGAGACAATTATGTTGGATGAACTACCAAACAAGGTATTCACCTGTTCAAGGTCTATGATGTCTTCAGAGTTAGGATCTCCTGATGGAGGTAAGAAAGAAAAGGTTGTATTGTTTGGTTCTGCGGAAGGCTCGAGTGGTCTTGTCTCCTATCCCACTATTACTGATGCTTCAATTTTATGTTATATAGTGCTCCCTATGTTAGTCTCTTCAGAGACTACTTTAGCTCTTTGGGTTGAGCTGATTCCTATTTTTCGGTATCAGTCTACGAAATTTATGAGTGGAACATCCCTTCCCCCAAAAAGTTTGGAAGGAACCTTGGTTGAAAGGTCTGATTTAGATTTAATGTATCTACCTTTTGGGTCTCTAGGTCTGTTCATAAAAGCAAACAAAAATTGCCATTGGGTTTGGGGGAACTTACTATAGCAGATGTGTAGTTTCTTACCTCTCGTCTTAAAGTTCCCCCGCCACCAAACTAATGCTAAGTTTTAGAAGGGATCTATTTCCTAATTATTTCCTACCTTGAGACAACTCCCCGGCAACGGCGCCAAAAATGATGGGTGTTCTATATGTACTAAAAAAACACTAAAAACCTTCAATTAAATTGTCAACCCAGTGTAAGTAAAATTAGAGTTGTAACACTATATGTGCCAAGGCAGAAAGGCTAGAGGTAGTATAGTCTAACTAAGGAAATGGGCTATTGAAGGGCTAATCTACTCAAGCAAAGACTACTAATGATCAAACCCTACTAAGAAACTTAAACTATTTACCCTAAGCAACGTTTGAACAAAGGATCGATGGATAGTTCTAAGAAATCAAATGAAAACCCTACTTAAAGAAAACTAACTTAATCATGACAATAAAAGTAATTAACAACTAATCTTTAATCTAAGAAAACTATTCTTTAATCTATCCAAGAAACTATTCTTTAATCTACCAAAACAAGAAAACTCAAATATAGTGTTGATGGTTATGCCTCTGGTGTCTTATAATATCACGATGGCATTTAACAATTAATGATAGCTCAAGAGGGATAAAATAAATATTGACTTCGATAGAAAAGTGAAAAGTGTGAATTAGGCAATCCAATGAGAACTTAGTGATTATAGAAGCAACGTCAACTATCCTGCATATCCATGTGATTATTCAATCATGCATTAATCATCAACAATATAAAAACATTATTCTAGTAAATTCAATTGCATTATATGTTAATTAAGCAAATTCATACTAAGATTCATAACTGGAAACTAAACTCAATAATCAACTTTGAATTAAAATTGCAACCTAAATCTAGAAAAGGAAATTGCATGAAAATAAACTAAACTAATTTTATTTTGACAAATTAAATTGCAAATGAAAAATACTCACAAAACAGAAATTAAATAGTATTTCGGCATATGACAAGAAATTAAATAAGCAAACTAACTAACAATTAAATGAGCAAAACTAAACAACAATTAGATAAGCAAACTAACAACTATCCATCCACCAAAGCTTGCCAAAGAAACCATGAACTAGAAACTCTGTTTTTATTCTCTATTTCAGCATAAAGAAATCTAGCTATCATTTAATTATACACAGGGTTAGTAGCTAAGAACTTGCAAGTTCTTTCCCTATCAACTAAGAGATCATTTCATATTAACACGAGATTCCATAATAACCTACAAAACTGAACTAAAATAATTAAATTATGAACAACAAGCTATACAATAAATAAGCACAATAAAAACTCATGTACAAGAAATAAACAAAATGACAATTACACTACTCAAATTCACAAGCAAACTAACTAAATATTCACCCAGATTGTTGGTGGGGCCCCCAACAGATTGTGGCTACTCCTCAATGATAGATCACGAGCTCAAGCAACACGAATTCAACATTAAAATGAAAAATGCAATTTTACACAGTTTTAGGAAAATATGTTTGAAAATAGCAAAACAGAGATGAATTGTCTTTTTCTCTCTACACACTTTGTCTGACCAATGAAGTGGTATTTATAGGATACAAGCTGAGAGGTCGACCACTGGGAGGGTCGGCCTCCTCTAAAAACAGCAAATCGCATTCAATGTGTTCTAACCGTCGGTGACTTCTAGAAACAAGGCGAGCCAATAATCACCCAACATAACAACCCAATCTGAGTTGTTAGAAGCTTAGTAGCTGGAGGCCACAAGCACAAAGAAAACCCATGTCGTCGATTTTTCCATCACTAGCCACTGATATGATAACCGCCAGCTTGCCCACGGTTTTAGTGCAAGACAGAGTGTCGAATGGAGTACCGGATGCAGAATTGAAAACCACAAACTGCTCTCAATTCATTTAGAATTTCAAGAAATGGCCTAAAAAGGACCTAATTGGGCGTATTACGCACAAAACCCATGTGCTGGATTTTTCATATTCCACTTCATTCTCCCACAATTTAAGATTTAAATTAGTTGACTGTAATAGTGTCGGATGGAGTACCGGATGGAGTGTCGGATGCAAAAACGCCATGCAATTTTGCCCTGTGACACACAGATCACATATTAGCTCCTTGGAATCATTAAATCATGCTGAATTATACTTCAAATCATCACAAAACTCCAATTATACATACATGGTATAAGTTATGGCGATTTAACACAAAAACTATTCAAAACAGGAAAATGCATATACACATCTGGCCAAAAAGGATCTAATTATCGTCATTAAATTAACCATATTGCAGGCCCAGCATTTAGCTATCTTATCTCTTGCAATCATTTAGTAGATTTTTAGCATTTGTTTAGCAGCTCTAACAACTATTTACTTGTTGATATATATTTATGTTGACTGTTGCAAATAGGGACAACAAGATTAACTTGCTTGTCCACCTAACATATAGCTCATACAGTTATTTTTTCTTGTGTCTCGAGAAGGTACAAACACTTTTCGTAGGTACTCAAAGACTTGACAACCTTAAACCACTTTTGAGATGTGTCATCAAAACCTTCTTCCACATAGCAATTTGACCTATAGGGGAATTGATCTCATCATCTCACTTTCCATCTAATTTCTCCTAGGGTCACCCAGGATTCCCCCCTTGAGGTGATCACTTCACCTCTAAAGTGACGGGAATACCTATCTCAAGTGATAGTGGGTAGGTGTTCTCTTAGTTGTCGCAATATTGTGGTTTGGGTCGGGCTTTTCCCAACCTACAACTTATGCGATAACATTTTGGCATCGTTGTTGGGGAGGATTTTGAATCCTCTTATGCGCCCTAACGACACTTTGGAAAACTATCCCAAAGCCTTTCCCTAGATTTTCYGGTGACTCCACTTAAAAGACGTTCCCCTTCCACCCTTGATGAGCTCCCCTTAAAGTTCATCTAGCGACTCCACCTTCCCAGAACCCACCTTTCATTATTTCCCCCTTTCCATCCTTTGATGAGCCCTGATCTCATCTRGCAACTCCATTAAGGTGTCTTTTTTTAATCAATGGAATTATGATTCCATGGGATGAACCCTCACCTAGAACTTGTCATGCCTCTTGAAGGGCACTTTTACAAATGGAAAAGCAAAACGTCGCTAATGAAGTTGTTGAGGAACTGGTGAATCGTGTAAAAGAGTTATTTCAAAAATTTGTGGAAGAACTAGCCCTTGAGGATGAAGTGCTTGAAGGACATATATGTGAAGAAAGTTACCAAGAATATCTCGATGAACTTTATCATGTTGAATATCCATACAATACATTTGATGAAGATGAAGTGCTTATACTTTCCCTTCCTTTTGATGAAGACATACAGACCTATGTTCCTCCTGCACATCAAGAAGAGACAATGATGAGTTGTGACTCTTTCAAAGAGCTTGACGATACTTTATTACATGACTTTGGAAGTGAATAAGTATTAAAGGATCCCCTGGATGCAACAAACCATTTTGGAAAACGACAAATAAAGCGTTATGTATTAAGGATCAAACCTCGTGTGATGAAGAGGCGATGGAGGAGCATGTCCATAAAGATAAAGAAGATTTTTGATGAGGTGCAACATGTTGAAAATCCTCATAAGACATCGTTATATTTTCTCCCACTTGATGAAGTTGAGGTTGTCTAGCCTTACTCTGCTCCTGTACATGAAGTTGAAGAAGAAAATGGTTTAAATGATGAAGAATTTAAAGATCCAATTGAATTTTCCCCAACCTCTTTCCTTCATGCACACGAAGACAAAGAGATGGTCATTTTCAGTCGTACCGATGGTCTTATGAAAGAACCCTTGGATTTGGTTGATGAGCATATAGATAGGTTCATACAAGCTGGGAGACGTAGATGGGATGTTCGTTGTATCATTTTTTATGGAGACCCCATTTACGACATTGAGGGGGGGCCTTGTGCAAAAAGGATGGAGTTGGCATCTCCAGGAAAATGGTCCTCACTTGCATATGACTCATAGGTTTGGCAACCAATGTTGACATTGTTACAAATTTATTTCTCCCATTCAAGGATGACCTGTCGCAACATTTTCAAGGTGAGCTTCAGTCACCCCTTACGAGTTGTAACGTAAATCCTTTTGGGGGTGCAGATTTGTTCTATGAAGATTTTCAGTCGCCTTCATTCTCAACTTTAGATGAACACCGGGACGTGGCCATCCCAGAGGAATCAAAGGCTCACTCTACAAAGCGAAATTATTTTCATCATGGAAATTTTTATGAGGTTTCGCAGGTGAAGAGGCAACATTTTTCTAGACCTAAGCTTATCCCTTACCTCATTTCTTCTTCTCAGGAAAATCATGGGGTCTTCTGTGTTCAGGAAACAGCGATCTTGCTAACGAGGATGAAGATGAGTCCTACATATGGTATCCCTCTTCAAATATGGATTGATCATGCTTGTGGTTACATTTTCAAGCAGAATGATCAAGCTAATGGTTTATCTTTCAAGCGGGATTTCTTCCCTCCCACCCATCTCCATGAGTTTCATTTCATGACTAATTATATGTTTACTTATGCTCATGATTATTATGTGCTCAACTTATCCTTGTTGTATTGCATGATTAAGCACAGGGGGAGATAACTCGATGAAATGATGAACAGATGATTGCACTGGTTGTACGAATTCACCTGACATCACCTATCATCTCATCTTTAAGGCCCCAAGTAAGTAGGTAGGTCATTTGATTTCTTGCATCTGCATTTTTATTGCTCATGATAGTTTAGTTGCATTTCATATTTCATTTTGCTCTACTTGCATATTGATTTCATGTTTAGGGTAGACCTATGAAAAAATGTTATTTTTTTTTTTCTAGATTAGTTTTTATTTTTGGTTTTGATGTATATGGACAAAGGGTGATGGAACCACCCTAGATTTTACAGTGTTATGTTTCAATGTAGGCACAGGTCCACAAGTAGATGTTGCGGTTCTCATGCACTCTATGGCGAATACATGTCCCCAAGTAGGAGTCAGATGTTATCCTCAAATCTTAGAGATAACTAAGGAGATGATGTCTCGAGGCCCTTGGGTTGCAGACATGGAGTACCAAGAGATAACATGACCAACAGTTTCCACTTGCACAGACAGAGACCCACCTCACCACCACGGCTCCAAGTTCATCACGACGGTATCTACCACATCAACTAGCTTCCGGAAGACATTGGGTCTTTCTCCATAAGGTACAAGCCAGGTATTATGGTAAGTGTCATCTCAATATTTGAAGCATTTGAGTTTGTTGCATCTAACACAGTTTTTTATTATGTAACGTTTTCTTGGACGTTATGCTCTTTGCCCTAATTTACTTTAGTGGTTGACATTGTGCCCCAGGAAGTGGGTCACCCTTAGGGATAGGTTTGTTGTTGGGAAGTCCTCTTGACAAGTCATCATGCCATTCCTGACCATACTTGTCACTTTCCACACTTCATCCCCTCATCTCCTAACCTTTTTGGATTTTCGGGTGTACTGACCCAAGAAGAGGTTGTCCCTCATTTCATGGGAAGAAGGAGCTAAAGGCCCAAAGGCTTGTAGCTAGCAAAAGATAAAACCCAATCATTAACCTTTTAAATGCTCACCCAGGCATCCTGGGGACAATGAAATGTCTCTCATAAGACACTGATGGGACCTGTGAAAAATAACTAATAACAAAATGCCAACCAAGGTGTTGCATGTGTGGGCATTGTTTTTAATGCTTAGGTAGAATCCCCCCACATGTTTTCAACTTGGAAAGTGTGATGTGACCATGGTAGAGTCAAGGTGGGCACATTTTTTCATGCTTAGGTAGAAGCCCCACCTTGGCTTCAACCTGTAAACATCCTAAAAGAATAAAAGACAATAAATGGACTTCAAAAAAGGTTGCATTGAAAACGAAGTTGCAACACACCCTCTGCAAAGGCTCCCATAAATGAGACACTACAACCCCTTGTATGTCATTAACCCCAAGCCCAAAATTCTTCCCCTCGTCCACAAGAGTTATAAATATTTCCCCTCGAAAAACACCCCTAAACTTGAGGTATGATTCACCCAATAAGTCATTTTGTCAACCCTCCCATACCTGAACTTGCCAAATTGCATAGGGTCTTTGAGCATTTGTTTATTTTGATGAGGTAGTCTAGATGTGCATGCTTAGATGGCTCTTTTATTGATTTTATTTACTCATCGTGATGCATTTGACTTGAGATCCTTGGAGGGTGTATCCATTTGTCTCTACAAGACCTAGTTTGTGGGCAGTTTTGGAAGAACAAACCTAGCTTGGACTTCCATGGGGCTTGAAGCCCACAGGTTGTATACCAAGAGCCCACACTCTAAATGATGATGGCATGTATTTGGAGGCCTAGAGGACACCTCGGAGGATCTTACACAGCTATTATATGCCAAACCACTTGCTTAAAAGGGACAAAATGTCACATTTTGAGGGCTTGACATCACCCTAAGGCTTGGGTTTGGTGGTGATTAGAGACACTTGGCACATTTTGAGGAAGAGGCCCATAGATCGTGGAATAAAGGCTTTGGTTGAAGACTATTGTCGTTTGGAGGCCTAGCACTCCCTTCTCCAACTCAACGACTTGACCAAAAGTGCCAAACGTTGCCCAAAAAGGGGGTGATTTCTTGTTTTTAGAGTTTCTCTTATGTGCAAAATATGAATTAAATAATATTATTATTGTAAAGAGACAAGATGAGTGGTCAAGATAAGAGTTGTTGACAGCGTATCTTGTGTTTTACCCTAAGTATTGTGGACAAACATGTTTTAGTCTTTAGAACTTTTGGTATAAATAGATATCAATTGTATTTCATTTTGACGTAACTCTCCCATTGTGAGAAGACAACATCTGTTGAAATTTGAACCCTAATTGGGAAACTCTCTTTATCTCTCTTGGTTACATTATCTTGTGAAGGTTTATCTTTGTTATTGGATGGATGGATGATGTGCTAGCTCTCTTGGAGGTTTGTTTCTTGCTTTATGGTGGAATTTGTTTGGTGAATTAGGGCTTCATCTTGTTAATGTTTCAACTAGGTAAGGATTTCATGTTTATTGCTCTATTTTCTTGGTTGTAAGGTTAATGTGATGATTTCTTTGGGAGTATAAGAGCATACAACCCCCTCCAAGTCCATTGTAATCGTTTGAAATAATTTTTGGTGCAAAGGATATTAGGAGCGGTAAAAGGGCTTACACCCTTCTAGGTTTTTTTTGTGGGTTAGGGTTTTCCTTGAGGAGTAAAAGGGATTATAACCCCAAGGAAGTAAATCATCCAACTTGTTTCATCAAAAGACTCCATTTATCGAATAGAAATACACTAATCTTCATGCATTGGAGAAATAAATTATTGCAATGGTAATCATAAAAAGTTGAGATATTGAGATCGTTTAAGTTGGAATTTTTTCTATGTGTTCTAGTCTTTCTAAGGCCACAAAGGCATCTTGTTTCTCCAAGTAGTTCTAGTTTTTGTTACAACTTTAATCTACAACCATTAAGGCTGCAGAAAACCCTAAACAACTTTCTAAATAACTCTATTTTCAACCGTCAAAAGTTGTTAATAATTTGTCACTATAGTCTACTAGCTCCAACGCACTTTTTTGGTGGATTATTTGCAAGTTTTGGTGGCTGATTTTTTTGTTGTAACAAGTTGTTTGCTACAGCCATAAAGTTGAATAATATTTTTGTTGTATTTTTTTATTATAGCCTTGTTACATTGCTAAAATCTCATGCTTCTATACTATAGTTATGGTTAAGAACAAGTGTTTCCTCCTAAGAGGTCACAAGTTCAAATCCAAAGTGGGATAGGGTATGTATACCTCCATAGACTTTACCAATCAAATTGTCGGGCGAAGGGGGTCCCTTGTCCCACAAACAAGGGGGTCTCATACACCAATTTGGTGTGGCTTGGTCGTGACCTTAAAATTAGATTATTATTATTATTACTAGTGTTTAGCTAGCTTATCTCTTGCAATCATTTGGTAGACTTTTAGAATTTGTTTAGCAGCTCTAACAACTAATTACTTGTTGATATATATTTTTGTTAACTGTTGCAAATAGAGACAACAAGCTTAACTTGCTTGTCCACCTAACATATAGCTCGTACAGATGGATTTTCTTGTGTCTCTAACAAGTACAAACACTTTCTACGGGTATTCAAAGACTTAGCAACCTTAAACCACTTCCAAGACGTGTCATCAAAGCCTTCTTCCACTTAGAAACTTGACCTATAAGGGCATTCATCTCACTATCTCAATTTTCGTCTCATTTCCCCTAGGGTCCCCTGGGATTTCCCCCCTTAAGGTGATCACTTCACCTCTAAAGTGACGGGAATAACTATCTGAGGTGACAGTAAATAGGTGTTCACTTAGTTGTCATATTGTGGTTTGGGTCGAGATTTGCCCAACCTACAACTTGTGCGATAACATTTTGGCGTTGTTGTCGGGGAGAATTTTGAAACCTCTTCTGAGCCCTAATGACACTTTGGAAAACTATTCCAAAGTCTTTACCTAGCTTGCCTAGAGACTCCACTTGAAGGACGTTGCCCTTCCACCCTTGATAAGCTCCCCTTAAAATTCATCTGACAACTCCACCTTCCCAAAACCCACCTTTCCTTCTTTTCCCCTTTCCATCCTTTGATGAGCCTTAATCTCATCTGGCAACTCCATTAAGGTGTCTTTTTTAATCAATGGAATTATGGCACCATGGCATGAATCATCGCCTAGAACTTGGCATGCCTCGAGAAGGGCACTTTTACAAATGGAAAAGGAAAAGGTTGTTAATGAAGCTACTGAAGGGTTTACGATTATTAAAATAAACCATTGCATTGATAATCGTAAAAAGTTGAGATATTGATATCGTCTAAGTTGAACTTTTTTTTATGTGTTCTAAGCTTGTTAAAGCAACAAAGGCATCTTGTTTCTCCAAATAGTTCTTGTTGTTGTTACAACTTTAATCTATAGCCATTAGCTGCATAAAACCCTAAACAAGTTTCTAAATAACTCTATTTTCAACCATCAAAAGTTGCTACAAATTTGCCCCTACAGTCTACTAGCTCCAGTTCACTTTTTGGGTGGATTGTTTGCAAGTTTTGGTGGCTGATTTTTATGTTGTAACTTTTTTGCTACAGCTATAAGACTAAATAATATCTCTACGGTACTTGTTCCTTACAGCCTTCTTACATTGTTAAAGTCTTGTGCTTCTATACTAGGAGTTATACTAGTGTTTAACTAGCTCATCTCTTGCAATCATTTGGTAGACTTTTAGCATTTGTTTAACAACTCTAACAGCAATTTTCTTGATATATATTTTTGTTCACTTATGCAAATAGGGACAACAAGCTTAACTTGTTTGTCCACCTAACAAATAGCTCATGCAATTGGTTTTTCTTGTGTCTTGAGCAGGTACAAACACTTTCCGTGAATACTCAAAAACTTGGAAACCTTACACATTTCCAATACATGTCATCAAATTTTTCTTCCACTTAACAACTTGACCTATAGAGACATTCATCTCACTTTCCATCTCATTTCCCCCCTAGGATCGCCTAGAATTCCCCCCTTGAGGTGATCACTTCACCTCTAAAGTGACGAGAATACCTATGTGAGGTGACAATAGGTAGGTGTTTTCTTAGTTGTCGCCATATTATGGTTTGGGTCGAGCTTTGTCCAACCTACAACTTGTGCAATAACGCATTCCATTGTAAGTTTTCTTCAAGTTGTCTTGGTAGTAAGGAAGAAAAGGTTGTCTTGTTTATCGCATGTTAATACAATAGAAAGATTGATGTTTGTGACAGTTGGCGTTGTCAATGGGCACATGGCAAAATCAAATGAAGAGCATGGAAGTGAATGCTTCAATATTTTAAAAGCAAAAGTAACACTTGCAGTTGTTGTATGATTTAGTCTATGGTTATTTTGATTCAAGATACTTGGACAAGAAAAGGCCTACCTCGAGTTATGTCTCGCATGAATGTAAGGATCTATTGGGTAAGTTCGAATAAATACAAAATATTGTGTTATATGGTGGTCTAAGCATTGTGCATTCGACTAATAGTCCAACGTATCATTTTGTAAGACAGATCACTAATGGAGGTGAAGTGGTCCATACTGAAGCAAGTTGTGCAAACATGTTCACGAAACTAGTACTGTTAACAAAGTTGCAGTAGAGTGTGGCTTCTTTTAGCTTGCAAAAAAGGTGATGAATGGACTTGAATAAGGTATGAGATAAAATGTTGTCAAGGTGGAGATTGTTAGAATTATGACTATTAGTTATGGTAATAATACAAATTTACTTATGGTAAATATATGATAGCT
>ML810674.1:126450-137460 GCA_009831015.1 Picea engelmannii
CAAACATGATTTGAATCATTGGCCAGATTTCATTTATGGACTTGGTAATGTCTGTCCATACATTCTCTTTGACCTCGGCCAAAGTTTTCCCTGCCATTGTTTGCTTCTGGAGCTGCTGTAATTCCTTCCTGAGATGCTCATTTACCTGCTTTTCTTTGGATAGGCTAGTCTGAAAGGAAGTTTTGAGCTCTTGCAGGTTCTCCACTTCTTTCTTAAGCCTGCTAATTTCTGTCTCTTGCAGGTTCATTTTCTCCATGGATTTGACAAGGTCTGATGTTCCTTCTGGTAGTGACACTGGTGTTGCAAAGGGGATTGTTGTCACTGTTGCTATGCTTGCTCCTGAGATAGGAATTGCACTCAATGGAATGACTTCCATTGGTTTCATCTGTTCTTTCTCTTTCAATAATTTTTCCAGCTCAGCTTCCATTTCCTTGAGCTGAGCATTCTGCTCCATGAGCAACTTTAACATCTCATCCTTCTCACCTTCTTTCTCTGCTATTTCCTTCGCCTGAGAGTCCTCTGTGGGCGGGAGCTTCAGCTGTTTTCTTAAGGATGCGATGTCAACATTTTTCTTTTTTATCATCTCTTCTGCAACTTTCACATTTGAAGGATCGTAGCCGATCTTTAAAACCAGCTCCTCCAAGGTCTTAATTCTGTTGTCCTTCGCAAAAGATGATATCTTTTCCAGCTTAAGCTGCGTCTGAGCGTTGTTAAATGACACTTGGAATTTTGCTGTGGAAGTTGAAGCATGTGCCAATGTGTGAAAAACCATCTCCCCTGTTTGTTTATGTAGATCCATATGATCTGCTGGGTGCACGTCTTTCGCTTGGAATTTGAAAGTGGCCCTCTTGTAGTCTGAAATAACCTTGGGATCCGGTACCTGTGCTTGGAGGTATGCCATGTGCATTCTACCTTTATCTGTGTCAAATGCCGACAACCGCCTGTGTTGTGTCGTGGATGACTGCTTCCGGAACTGGGCATAAGTACTGCTAGTGAGGGTTTGGTTCTTTTTCTTGATCAATTCGTACTTTTCAAAAATGCCCAACTTGGGCACAGTGTTGCTTGGCTGAGTATCCAGGGGAGAATCTGTGGATTTCTTCGGTATTGTTGTTGTGATTGCCTTATGCTAGCTCGAGCCAAAAGGTAGAATGACCGGCTTGATCACTGGGGTAGTTACTGTGGTAGGCGGGACTTCTTGTTCTACTATCGTGCCAGGCGTTGAAACTGTCTTTGGCCTCTTGGTGTGCATCTGGAACTCCTCTGATGACACCTCTGTTACAGGTGGAGAGGACTCTTGTCGAGGCCTTTTTTCCTTGGCGACATGAGGTGTGGTAGTGGGTGGCACACTTGTCGAGGGCACCTGCTGTTCCACTTCAACTTGTTGCTCCATCTCGACTAAGGTGTCAGGCACCCATACTGTCGGATTTGCAAAATTTTCTATCTCGGGCTTAGACTCATGTACATACGGGATATTCTTATTTTTCACTCTCATTTCCGAAATGATCCCGCATGGATCATAGTGCCATGTGAAACTTGTAAAGAATTTCATCTCCTTCAACATTCTATCCGCTTCTTCCCCTGCGCCTCGACTATTGCAGAGGAAAGAACCAATCTGCCCCTTGATTCTCAATTGTTGCTTCTTCTTCAGGGAAACAAAATGAATGTCATCTGAATTCATTATCTGCCTAATATATTCTAATGCAAAAATCCGTACCGGCACATATCGAGGTAGTTTGTAAGGCGCCAATTCGCACCCGAAAACTCTGATTTCAGTGTGGTTCTGATATAAGTACTAGTCTCCTGTCTTTGCGTTGTCTGAGAGATGCAGAATTCTCTGGACTTCATCGTTTATTCGTGACTCAGGGCTGCCACTCAACATGCTTACCACCGGGTGGTAAAACTGACTAATGAAAGCTTTGAAGTCGTATTCAGCAGAGTTACGCTTCAGAAGAGAAGTCCATGCTGTGACTGGCTGGGGCCTTCCTTCTGCGTCCATCTTCTGCATGGAGAAACTGAATTTGTCGGCTTGAAAGTAAACAAACATGTACGCCAGTATGGAAGAATATCTGAACATGCCCTCTGCGGAAAAATTCACGAATTGTTCGTGAATATTATCGGCCAAGAAGGTGCTGTAGTCAAACTGCGTTGTGGGCTTTTCATCGTCTGAGAAAATGGACAGAAAACCCAGGATGGGCTCATCTACCCATTGGTCAGAATAGTAACCAAGCAGGGCACAGAGGGAAGAAATGATTTGGTTTCCTTTGGTGGAGAACATGGAAGAAGGGTAAGGGGGATTGGTGGAAGGGAATTGAGTGGAAGTGGGGAGGAAAATATTGAATCTCTGAGCTCTTTGAGGAAAGGTCATTTTCTGATATAACTCAGTGAGGATTTCTAAATTGAAAGGAGACACAGATTCAGCACGGGGAATTTGCATCATCTGGTCAATGTCTTCGGGAGTGATGAAGAAGAGGACATCTCCAGATGAAGAGACGATGGCCTTCTGGTTGGGGATGTAATGGGCTTGGCATTTCGGCGCGAATTCAGGAAAGTGATATATCTGAGGGAAAGGTACAGGGGCAAATTGGACTTCCAGAGTCCAATTTCATCGCTCTGGTCCAAAAACACATCCCGGAGCCATGTTTGGAGGTCTGAAAAATTGAAGTCGCAAATGGTATCTGTGATCAATCTATCTTTATCGACCAACGGGATTTTGTCCAGGTCGACCGAAGGAGGAAGAAAAGGATTCTCTTCTCCTTCCACTGGTCTTGACTTTGACGCCATCTCTGCAACCGTACTTGCAATAAACAATATGTTAGTGGGGTCGACTGACTGTGGATGAAGGCGACGAGGAAGCAATGGAGGAATAAGATGTAAGTGTTCTGGCGCGATGGATGAATAGCGAATGAAAGGGGCATAACGGTATTTTTATTCAAAACTGGGGTCGGTTGGACGCGGAAGACAAATTAGCAGGATAACGGGTATGTTATCCTATAATAAATGGACAGCGGGCCACTTGGGATGAAGTGGCAGATGACGGTGGCCAAAGCATACGGACGGGTGACGTGGAGGTCGGTGATTGGAGGTAAAAGTCGCCAAAAGGGGCTGTTCATGAGTGAGGAGGGTTAGTTACTGACAACAGGGACTGACATCAGTTATGGGATGTGACACGACCCCGGGAACAAGTGGAACAAGTGGACTCAGTGGAGGATGACGTCCATGAGTCACGGGCTGTCAGATAACATGTGGGGAAAAGGACTTATGGACCAATAGGACAAAGCCACATGTAACAAGGGGCCCCGCCGAAAGGAATATTCATTCCGGACCCCCCCCCCTTTGGTTAAAGGCAGAACACTGGGGGGGGTCCGAAATTCATTGTGAGCCATTGATCTGCGCGCTTATTTCCTGGCTGCAGATCTGAGCGCGCTCTTTAATACTCATTTCGGACCCCCCCCCCCCTTCCATTAAAGGCAGAACGGACAGGGGGGTCCGGAATCCAATGTGGATCGTAGATTTAAGCGCTCCTCCCTGAGCCGTCCAGATGAGCGCCCATGTTATTACCGATTCCGGACCCCCCCTCCCCCCGGTTAAAAGCAGAATGGTCGGGGGGGTCCGGAATGCGTTGTGCACCGCAGATCTTGGCGCCTAGATCAGAACCGTCGAGATGTGCAGGAAACATAAGCTGGGAGCGGAGAAATATGTACTTGGGGAAAAACTTAGGATATAAAGCATTTTATGGGTTTTTTCCAATTTTTCACATAGACACCACCAAGGGGACATCAACTAAACTATTCTTAGGAAAAGGGGTCATGGGGTAGCATTTTCATCGATCTGGTTACATGGGTGGTGAAACGAATTAAGCAACTAACCTACTTGCTAACCTATCTTCCTAGGACAATTAACCTAGATTAAACTGTTGGGTTAAGAAATTACTCTACCTAAAGGCTATCTGACCAGGATTAGACAGTCTGGCCATATTTATTCACTAATCTAACCTAAGGGCTATCTGACCAGGATTAGATAGTCTGGTCAGATTTATTCACTACCCTATCAACATTAAATTTAAAAAGAACTTGGCCATGCTTGAAAGGTATGGCCAAGTTACTGTTATTGCATGGGGCTTTCATTTCAATTCTTTTATGCTCTCTTTTTTTTTTTTTCCTTTTCTCAAATTATTTGCAGAATGAAAAATCATTTGTCAACCAAGCACTAGATACAAATAATATCCATAATATCCAAGTCATCAGTTGATTCCCATAATTTATGGGGTGATAACACACGGGACTTGCGATTTTCGGATTGTCGATGTGCCTTCCGTGCTAGCCCTTCGACTAGACCCTGGTCCAAGTGACCACTACCATATGCCTTTGACAATACTCTCCATCGGGATTTCGCGATTTGCGATGTCAACGAGCACGCATCCTCCGGACTCGCGATTCCCCGATCCCCGATGGCTCGAGGCCATTGACTTGTCAACGATCTGCTCCCCGTCGCAAAAGCCTGCCACCTGTCCTCCACGATTGACGGTTGTTCCCCATCGATCGGGAAATCGCGTATCGCGATTCTGCAATGCATAAAGCTCTCGCTCTTGGGATCTCCGATATCCCGATTCCCGATGAAGCCCTCCTGTGGAGCTTTCGCCACTTCTCATGTCCATGATCAGGCTCGCTTGCTTGACTCGGGCCACATAAAGATTTCTTCTGTGTGCTGCGCTTGGGCACTTATCGTGCAATCCTGCAGACCTGCATACCTTTGTTCCCCGATACCATAATTGTTGCTAAAATTTTCTTCCCCTTGAGGGTTTCCCAGGATAAATGCTTGTGTACTCTTGTGATTGTGTTTCTCTCAGTGATCCTATCTATGCTATTGTTATCTAGTAAATTGAAAGTAACCTAATAATAGCAGAAACTTTAACAAAATGAGTGTTGACCATTCTGATAACTGAATGTTAATGTGCAGAATGCACAGGTTCATGATTCATTATGAACAAAAAAAGAAGGTTTGTTATTGAAGCATGTTGATGTATCTAAAATGTTAGGGGTGAGCCTAACCAAGGTTGCTCAAGGAAAAGAGTAGGAAGATCTCAATAAGGAGTAAATTGCAAAAGCAAAGGAAGGGAAAGGGGGAATACTTTTCTCACTTTAAAAACTCTGAATTGCCTAACAGAGTTGTAGTCCTTAAAAGAACAACTGTATAAACAAGTACAGCTGGTAAAAGGAAAATAAACCAAAGAGTATGTTTAAATTAATAGACTTGGTTGAGCCATGTTAAGTAAAGGCGGTGAGGCCTTGGAATAACTTAGTTGGACTGAAAGTCTCAGGCTGTGTAGGCGGAGTTGGAAAAGGGGAAGATCCCTTAATTCCTTTCTTGTTGTAAATTATGTTTTCTTTGGGATGAGAAACTTGTGTGCTGATGAAAGTAAATGTTTTGACACCATAGTGATGATGGTTGTATGATTGTAGAAACAATTGAGAATTTTTTGTGTTGCACTCATGAAAAACATGAAGGATATTGTGATGAAGTGCATAAAAATATGCTAGAACATATCCGAAAATGTTTTATTGATTTGAATGTTATGATACATGTTGTAACATCCCCAACCACCAACATGCCGAGCAATGCCACAAACACGACACTTCACTAAACTTTGATAACGCTACCCAAACAACTTGGCCTTCCAACAAGCCGGGTAACACTACCACGTGGAATCACACACACACACACACACACACACATATAACATGCATTTTAATGAAATTAAAACACTTATTCACAATAAACACATAATTACTGCTACCAGACAGATACAATTGAGATTAACAGTAAGTCCACATGCAACAGAACACATGATACATTTCCAGTAATCCAAACATGCATAAAATACATAATTAAACACAAAAATGATACTTATCTTTTAACAGGAGTAAATCCACCAACTACGTGCAGACCTTTCACGAACCTCCCAGCCTTAGACCGCGCTGCTCATCACTCTCAACAGTAAGTCACCCACGAGCTGGGACTAAACTCCACCGGGCAAGGGAATTCTAGGCTTGGCAAGGACAACAAAGAAGTTGCACAAGCAACAGGAAGGATCTTTTATCCTAGGAGCCACTTACACCCATTCCCCACATACCTGCTCCACCCCAAGAGGATACACCTTCACTAATACAAGTCCATCGGCTAGTACACCTCCCTTACCTTGGGCTTCAGCAACAGGCTGGACCAGAAGTCTCAGAGTATTGTGGCTGCTACAGAACTCCCTTCGAGGAGAACTCACTTCCTAGCAGACCCTCTCACTTGGGAGAGATGCTCACAGGTCTGATAACCAGTCTTCGACTCAGTTACAGTCGAGTACGGTTGACAGAAACAACAACAGTAATAGAAACAACAACAACAACACCAACAACAACAGGGAAAAATAGGTATGGACACCCAACAAGACAACAACCTAACGCTAAGTCACAACATAGCTCACGCGACTACAATTGCGTCGGGCTTCACAAGAAACAACACAAGATGACTTTCCCGTTTCTGGTTTCAGAGGTGCAAGAAGTATGCCAAGGTCAAACAACGCAGAGGGAAGAACAGTTCACGTACAGGATGGGAGAATGGCAGGACGACCAACAATGAAGGGAACCCTCACAGAAAGGTTCCCTTTACCCATTGTCACTACCTCCCACTTCCACTCAGGAATGGGTAAAGGTTGTAGCAACCCTGCTGGATGTCTATGCTCAGCTTTAACCTTCTGACACTCCATACATCGCGCGATGTATTCTGCAATTTCCTTCTTCATACCTGGCCAAAAGTAATGGCTCTTATTGTTGCCATAGTTTTTTGATATCTAGGGTGCCTTGCATAAGGCACATTATGCATTTCATTCAAAATCATAAGTTTCAAGTTCTGGACATTAGGTACATAAATTTCGTTCTTGTACAGAAGTGTTCCATCATCTCCCAACTTATAATCTTCCACTTTCTGTAACATCTTACCATGTTGTAGATTTTCTACCAACTCCAAGTACTGCAAATATGCATTTTCAGTTTCTGAAATTTTGCCTTTAATATCAGTTCGGTACATGCTAATGGCCGAAGCATGCAATTCATGCACTCTCCCACTGAGTGCATCAACCACTTTGTTTTCCTTTCCTTTGATATGCTTGATATCAAAGTCATACTCACAAAGAAACTCCAACCACCTACTTTGCCTAGCATTCAAAGTTGACTGATCAAACAAATACTTCAGACCGTTATGGTCTGTCCTCAGTTCGAAACTCCTTCCCATGAGGTAATGCCTCCATTTCTTTAGAGCGTGTACAATGGATGCCAACTCCAAATCATGAGTTGCATAGTTCCTTTCGTGCTCTTTCAAATTTCTGGATTCATAACAAATTACGAATCCCTTCTAACTGAGGACTCCTCCCAGTCCTTTGCATGCATCTGTACACACTACAAAGTCTTCATTCGAATCTGCAATCGTCAAGATTGGAGCACTGGTTAACAACTGCTTCAATCGTTGAAAGCTCTTCTCACATTCTTCAGTCCACTGAAACTTCTTCTCCTTCTTTTGCAAGGAAGTGATAGGGTGAGCTATTCTTGAGAACCCTACAATGAACCTTCTGTAATAGCTAGTTAGACCCATAAAGGATCTGACTTCTATCACATTCTTTGGCACTGACCATTCCCTGATGGCTTCTATCTTCTCAAGATCTACAACTATCCCATCTTTTGAAATGATATGCCCCAAGTAATGGATCTGCGTTTGATAAAATGAGCACTTGCTCAATTTGGCATACAGCTGGTGCTTTCTTAGCACTTGCAGCACCATCCTCAGATGATGTTCATGCTCTTCCTCCGACTTGGAATACACCAGAATGTCATCTAAAAACACTATGACAAGTTTGTCTATATATTCTCTGAATACACGATTCATTAGGCACATAAAAACAACGGGTGCATTTGACAACCCAAAAGGCACCACTGTGAATTCATAATGACCATACCTTGTTCTGAAGGCAGTCTTGCTGATGTCTCCATCCTTTATTCTTACCTAGTGATATCTTGATCTAAGATCTATTTTCAAAAATATATTAGTATCTTTCAACTGATCAAAGAGATCATCGATCCTTGGCAGAGGATACTTGTTATTTACAGTTACTTTGTTCAACTGTCTGAAATCGATGCACATTCTCAATGTTCCATCCTTCTTCTTCACGAATAGGATCGAGGCTCCCCAAGGAAACACACTTCGGCGTATATACCCCTTCTTCAGAAGATATTCAAGCTACATTTGCAGTTATTTCAGCTCTGGTGTACTCATTCTGTAAGGATCTTTTGATACTGGAGCTGCTCCAGGCATCAAGTTTACAGAAAAGTCAATATCTCATTTCAGGGGTAGTTCGAGTACCTCCTGGAATACATCTTCAAATATTTTAATACTGCATTGTCTTCAATCATTGACACCTTATCCTTAGGTGCTTCCTCCATGTGGGCTGCAAATAATTGACAGCTTTTCCTGTAGCACTTCTTCAGCTGCATCGCTGAGATTTCTCTAACAGTGTCTGCCCTGGGAATTCCTTGGACTGTTCTTTGATTTCCTTCCTCATCCAAGTAAGTGAATGTCTTGTTACGACAGTCTAAGATGGTGTGATGCTGGTCCAACCAATCCATCCCAATTAGATAGTCATAGGAACCTAAAGGTAAAATGTTCAATTCAGCTCTCGTGCTCAGTCCATTCATGTCGACTGGACATGACTTAACTAACTCAGTGACTTTCCTCTTGGTTCCTGTAGCTAGCTGCACTAACCAAGACTTTTCATGTTTTCTTCTCGACAATTACAAACTTTCCACAACTCTAGGATCTACATAACTATGAATAGCTCCTGAATCAATTAAAATAGTAAAGGCATGGTTGTTGATCATACCTTCCACTTCAATCACGTGCGACTGATATTCTGCTTGCTTGTTGTCCAGGGCTGCGTAGATCCTTGAAATTCTACTACCCATGTATGTCCTCCATTGTTTCTGCCCGTTGAACATTATGGACAACTCTCACTTTGTCATTTCTGTGGGGGCAATCTTTGTACCTATGATTTCCTTTACTGCCCCAACATTCCATAGGTGGTTGTCTTGGCATTTGTCCACCCACTTCAACCTTCCCGGGCTCTCTAAAAGATGGTTGTCCTTGATGAATGTTCCTGAAAAATGATGGTTTGTTTCCCTTTTTCCTCTACTCCCTCTTAAACTTCTTCTTGTCTTCCCAAGATTTGTGGAAATTAGGCTTTTCTTTTTGCTGATCATATAAACATTTTGCTCTCCTTAAAGTTTCTTCTATAGTCTTTGGGTCATCATACTGGATCTTTTCACTGATGGAAGATGGCAGTCCACTCAAATACCTTTGAAATTTGACAGTCTCGTCCTTGATGAAAGGAACATACTTCAACAATTCCAAAAACCTTTGTTCATATTCATCAATGGTCATGCTGCTCAACTTGAGTTCAAAGAACTCTTTCATCTTTCTGTCATAGTACCTCTTAGTTAAGTACTTATTTTCAAAATGCTTCTTGAACTCTCTCCAAGTAACATTATTCTCTCTAACGTGATGTACTTGCACAAGCTGCTCCCACCATACGAATGTCTTTCCTTTAAGTTGGTAAATGACAATTCTTTCCTCTGCATGAGAAGAATAGTTCTGCAGTTGGAAATATTTTCTCATGCCCAGCAGCCAAATCTCGGCCTCTTCATCTTTCTGGTGTTCTCCGTCAAAAGTAGGAGGTTTAATCTTGTTCATTTCACCCTTCAGTTCATCCACTCCAGATCTCCTATGTTTTCTGGTAGGAGATGGGCTTGAACTATTGTGTGCCTCCTTATTAGAATATTTCGGGGAGTGATGATGATGCCTGCTAACGCTTCTTGGTCTTCTTTTTCTCTCAGGGTTCTTGTGACTCCCTATTTTGCTTGAGTCACTCTCCTTATCCAACTTCCTTTCAATTCTTTCCAGACTCTGCATCAACTTTAAGTTTAATTTTCCTTGTTGATCCCTGGCTTTCATGAGCTTTATGTTATCAGCTCGATGAACCTGGGCATCTTTCTGCATCATTCAATGATTTTCATCATATGCCCTTCCTTGTCCATCTCTCCTCTGTGCCCATTAGAGTTCGATTCTTTCCCTCCTAAATGGACATCCATTCCTTTTACTACATTCTCTAAACTTGAAGCATTTTGTGCCACCTCCATTTCTCTGCACTCTCTGGAAATTCGTTGCGGCCCTGACACTTGTTGAACTCTACAAAACACAATGTCCAGTCAACCGAAATTTGTCAGGCCATCATTCCTTAACAATTCCCACAACATTCATAAACCAATCTGATTTAAGAAAACGTTCATATTTCATTTTATTTCTGAGCTCTTCTCTGCTTTGTAATAAATTTCGGGCACTAGCCCCTTTCTCTCAGTCCCCAACCCATGTGATCATGGGTCGTGACCGAACGCTAAGTCAAAAGGTGCTTACTCGAGCCTTCGACTTTGGAAATTTTCAAAGCACAATACAACAATCTCTCAGAGTTTGGATTATCGAACTCGCGAAGTAGGGCGGATCTTCAGTCCATGTCTACCTAACATCTAACGAATGACACTTACTATGGAACCTCAGGTGTCTGAGTTCCAGGTCTTCGGGACTTCAGAGGATCTCGCATCTGAATTGTTAACCTTCAAACATTCCCAATCACCTTTGGTGACGTCAATACGTCGCATCACTTAACGTTTTCCCAATTGCGGGGGCATGCAATGGTCGTTTGGAGTAACCCACCTTTCATCCTGCAATTCTTCTGACACTGACATGTAACCCCTCGGTGAAACCATGGTTTGGATTGCGGGATTGCCTTGGATAATTAACTTCTGTGCAACTTAGGTCCCCGCAATGCCTTCTGGCCGTCGATCTAGATGTATCGTGATCAACGCCAGTGTGGGTCCTCCGACCTTTAACTACGTTACGTAACCTTGGGCCCCACTAACCCTG
>ML810674.1:168587-183367 GCA_009831015.1 Picea engelmannii
CCTGCAACCCTCCTCCAAACATGCGCACCAGCTACACCTGCAGTGCGCACCAACTGGGAAAACTGCAGTCCTGAGATGTGACAAATGAGAAACTGACGCCCTGTATTTATAGTAATCCTGCCAGTTTACTGGGGCCGACTTCTCCTTCTGGGTAGGTGTCTATTCAATATATTATTATTAATTATGGCCGACTTCTTCTCTTGGAGGCTAATAGCCTAATATAAATTATATTCTTGAGCCGACAAGACTTCTAGGGTTATTAGCCAATTCATTAGGGTTTCTCTTGCTTCCCGGAGTCTTCTATTCTCGTCAGGTTCACATGCAGAGGTAAATACCTCCCGCAGCTACCATAATATTAACAACATGATGAGTTGTTAGCAGTAAAGCTTACTTATTGCATATTTAGAAGTGTGAAGGTGGAGGGTACGACGAAGAACAAATAACGATTGGAGGTTTCGTGAATGTGTCAACCCGACGATGTGCAAACGACATTTCATGATTTTGAAATCAACATTCAGAAGATATAATATAACCCTCCGCAAATCTTGGTTTAATGCGTATTAATAGGAGATCTCCTCTAGCCTTTCGCTCATCAATGACAATCTATACGGTTCCTGCATGATGAGCTATTAGAATCAAAGGTCATTAATTGCGTATTTAGAAACAAGATATATATTGTGTGTGTGTAAACATTTTTTTATTATAGACAAGTCTGAAGGTCACAGAGATAGGGAAGAGCAAGGAAATAATGGCAAGGTCTAAAAAGCGATCGGACGGGATTCAAAATAGGGTTACGGAGGATACTTAGGAGAGATGAGTGTCCAATGGTCAAATTTTATGTATCGGATTTTTTTACTGGAAAACGTGTAAAACGAAAGAGAGCATGATGGGACAGTTCAGCGGTTGGTTTCTATATTTGCGGAATTCCAGGAAAGCGACTAAGTGTGGAATAGGGAAACGATCGGTTGGACTCTGCAAATTTTCAGGGTTTTTTCCGCGGACGACGACGCCATTTTTTTTTTTTTTAATTTCTGTTTTATTTCTATAGTAGTTGGAGGTTGAATTTGCCCAAACAAATTAAAGATATGATTTCCTCTCACAATTTCACCCAATTTCAAAAAAACAATCAGCTGAAACGGAGTCCGGGAAATGAAGTTATGAGCATTTTAAATTCAATAGTTTTTTAGGGTTTTTCCAGAAAAAACCATGATTTTCTGTCGTAACTTATTGTTCTATTTTTGGGGTTTTTTCATGATGGCTGCGGGACCAAAGAGTTCATATGGTGCTCATATGGTTATTTCCTCTCAAACCCTCAAAGAAATTCTACAAATCACTGAAGCATTCAAATCTCAATTGTATGACACATTGAATGCTAGATTGCATGACCTTGTAGATAGCCTCAATGATAGTTTTCGTAGTATTCAAGATTCATTGGATAGCATGCAGGAGAGATTTCTTATGGCGGACATCAGGGATTAATATAATCGAGAAATATATGCTTGGTATGATTTTGAGGCTGATTGTGATGATTGGTATATGGATAGTTGTCGTTTCTGAGATGATAGCTACTTTCATATTTTATTTGATGACTCAACTCCACCTTTTGTAGAGAACATCAATATCCCACATCAAGCGCTAGTTACCAGCGTCTAACCTGCATATTCTACAATGGTATTGGTCCTTGCAGATTCATCTTTGATCATCTCCCACTATGTGGATGAATATTCTTATTTGGATCCACATGATAGGTGTTAGTATTGAGAGCATCATTTTCAGTTGGTTATTGGGTGTCGATATCTTCCATGTGGGGTTCACATGAGAAATTGGACATGGGACTCTGGTTTACAATGACGGTTGGACTACTTCAGCACAGTAGCTACCATTTCTCAATGGGACCCTGGTTCTCTAGTCTACTTCAACATTACGGTCCACACTTATCCATGGGACCCTGGTATATGGTTGTACATCAAGCATTGAGGACAACGCTTTCATAAGGGGAATGGAATGTAAGGTAGCTAGAGAGGTAGTGGGGGGCGGGGGGGGCAGAGAGTCCATAGTGATAATAGTGGAGGCCATTCAATGTAAAGTAGACTAGGTCCACTATATTATTAAATAAGGCCCACTATGGTAGTTAGATATAATAAATGAGCAGTTAGATATAATAAATGTAAGAGGACTTCTTAAAAGGTTCTACTTCTAGAAGATTCCTCCTCTAAAATGTTCTTAGGTGATGGTAGCACTATATAAAGGGGTTCAAA
The DNA here is from genome assembly GCA_009831015.1 of Picea engelmannii. Classification (NCBI taxonomy): domain Eukaryota; kingdom Viridiplantae; phylum Streptophyta; class Pinopsida; order Pinales; family Pinaceae; genus Picea; species Picea engelmannii. Next base: position 170,846 of record ML810674.1, read on the forward strand.
CAATGTAATGGAATATAAAGAGAATTATTGTATTTGGAGCGGTATCTCAATAGGAGGATGCCCCCTCGAAGAGGCAAGTGAACATGAGAGGATCCCTTCCATAATATGATCCATTGTATGGTGTTGCCCTACCTCAAGGGTTTGGTAATAATAAAGTGTGGTTTATTCTATCTTGCTATGTGGATATATTGTGTATTCAGTATTTGTGGTGATTATATTTGTAGATCTATTCAGGTTCTTAACAGATTTCGAGAGTTCGGGAGTTCGAAACTTTGTGAGGCTTAGGGTGTTAGAATGTATGCTCCAATAGGGCCAAAGGTCGGAGCTACGTGGCATGACCTCGGGACTTTGGGATAGTTGGGATACTGAGACGCTAGGGTTAAAGTGGCCGAAGTCCCGGATCCACCTGTCCCTATCTCGTCGTTCAATGCACAACGACATGTAAGGGTGGACCCTGCGAGAGTCCAGGAGCCCGGGACTCCGGGACGTTTGGAGTAATAGAATGAATAAGTAAAAAAGGGGCGAAGGCCCAGACCTATTTCCCGCTTGCCAATGTTATAACAAGTAATTAAAACAAGTGAGACCCTCTCCGGAACTCCGACATTAGAGAGATTTGGGTATATTCATAAAATCCAGAGGATGAATCTTCATCGAAGACCAAAGACTAGAATTTATTGAACTTAATATTCCTAAGCCCTCCTTTGATATATTTAGTCATATTATAATATAATTAAATAATGTTTAATTAAACTAATAGGCCAATAAGATCTAGACAAGTGTCAACCTCTAGTTAGGAAATTCTTTGTATGCTATGATGACATGGCATGTCGAGTGACAGGGAGCCACGTGGATGCCACATGGCGAAGAAAGACCTTGGTCGGTAAAGGCCTAAAGAACTTTGAAGGACCATAACTTTCGGTCCAGATCTCGAATGTGGACAAATTTATTGTCGTTGGAAAGCCCTCATCGAATCGAAAACGATGTAATCCTAGTCACGTGGATTCAAAGTGATTGAACTTAGCGAGAAAGTTTATGCCCCATCCTTTAAAAAACACTTAGGGGTCGAGTGTGTTACAAAGTGGTATCAAAGCAGGAAACATCACTTGCCCTGCTTGGGCTCACGAAAGAGTCAAGTGATTTTCTTTATTAGAAAACTTTAAGGGAGATGGCACCCTACCTTACCCTATCTAGCATAGCATGATTCAAACACAGGCCCGGATGGGTCAAAGAACAGTCATAAGACTAGTTTACCAAGGCTAAGATGACCCTGTTGAGAGTATCATTGTCGCATGAAAATTATCTACATAAGTTCCTTGAGGAGAAGGATGCAGATTAAAAATCTAGTTGGGATTTTACCCAACGAGATTGAATCATGCTAGACTGTGGCAGAAGAAGCCTATCATTTATTTTGAGAAATGATAGTTAGTCCTACAAAAGTGGGATTATGTCGAGAGGCATTAATAATAAAACTTGGATGCAAATGGCATAAACCTGTTTTAAGGAATGCTTCAGTCCAGAGGGAAAATGGACTAAATAGGTGGCAGGAATTGCCTAAAAGTGGGCTTAATGAAGCCTTTGTTAATTAAAAGTGTTGATTAAATGAAGAATTTGGCATTGGGAGTACAATCCTTCATGTATAGAGGCCTTATGGAAGTAGGTGAGATCAACGTACTTGACTTGTCATAACTGAAAAACTTCCTACTGGGGTAATCCCTCTTTGTAAAATAAAAGAAGTCATGTGGACCGAGAATGAACCTCATGGAAGAAGTGGAATGACATGAGCAAGTTCGAAAGCTCATGGTTGTGCTAGGGGAGTGTGTATCCCTATTAACTTAAGGGTGTGTCTATGCAAGAGGAATGGGTCTGGTGACCATTTTTTTGATATTATGGTAGTTGCGGGAGGTATTAAACCTCCACGTGTAACCCTGACAAGAATATAATATTCTGGGAAGCAAGAAGAAACCCTAAAGCATTGGACATAACCCTAGAAAACAAGTCGGCTAAAGAAAATAATTAATATTGAGTTTTTAGCCTCCAGAGAGAGAAGTCGGTCTAGACAACTAAGGAAGAACAATATAAATACAGGATGTCAGAGCTCATTTGGACACACACATCTCACAACTAAAGAAATCTAGTGCACACTGCAAAAATTTAGTAAGTGCGCAAGTCTGGAGAGTAGCTGCAGTTGCAACTACTACAACTTGTATTTTTGGTTTTTAGGCTTAGACTTTCTCTTGGTTATGGTTTGGACTTTCTGCCTTGTGCGCTAGCCCTGGAGAGAGGTACACTACATTGATTGGCTACTGGTTCCAGGGTTGCTTCCAGAATTATTCTCTTTGTTAAGGTTAAGGTGCTCGGTAGTGGCTTCAGCCTATGGTTGGGTGAAAATATTGTTATATTGTTTATGGTTAAACAAGCACACCTACTTTTTCTAACACATTTTTTGAAAATGGAGAGCATGCACAACTTTTTGGTTCCGAAGGGAAATGAGAAACAAATTTGTTTCTGGGTACAGGAATTGTTGGGCAAAATTTTCTTAATCAAGCTGATAAATGGAGCTACTGAAATATGGAGTGATTGAGTGATCAATCAGCATAGCCTCTCTTGCTTGGTGGATAGAAAATTAATCTGCCATAATTCCTACGAGAGGAGGAGAGTGACCTCCGACCCTGGCTGTTGTTGAATAGAAGGAAGAATTCTGGGTGTAATGGTTAATTAAATGATCCTGAATGTGGTAAAGTGTTAGGGCACTTCTAGATGACCAATGGGTCAGATTGACATTCAATGGTGGATGGTAGTCATATAGATATGGTTTGGTATACTTAAGTCGTAGTGAGGAGGAATCTAGAAAATGATTACCCTGATCGAAAAGTCTACTGATCAAGACTAGTTGGAGGCTAGATTGGTTGTTTTGTTACCTTGTGCATGGTTATAATTGCCCAGACTGTATTTATTAGTTGAATTTTTTTTTTATAGCAGTTGAGGCAAGAGTGTTTTCTTGCTAATTGTTATTATGTAGAAAGGGAAACCTAGTTATGAATATGTCTGTGAAACTTCCCATGAGGATATCCTGTGGATCACTGCAAGCTCTCAACGGAGAGATCATCTCATTGATAAATATTTCTATGGGACTTATCATAAGAATGATTGTAAGATATCTAGGAGAAGGATATGGAATTTTAGAAATTCTCATGTGTGTGAATGACATGGAACAAGGTGCAAGCAATGAACTTGCATGTTGAACATATATCTATGTTCATACATGCTCGAGTGCATGGAATGAATGTGTTATAAGGTTTTCCAGTATGAAGACTGGTGTAAAGACCAAATAGATATGAATGACTAATATTAAAGATGCAAGTGATGCACATGTATGATGCAAGAGTATATGTATACTAAAAGAACAATGTCACTGCCTAAATGAGTGAAATGTGAGACAATAATTTAACTTGTCAAGATTGAATGAATACCATGGATGCATGGCTAACTCTATTCTGATGAGTCATGAAAGTTTTGTTTTGAATAATAACTTGAGGGAAATGTGTTCCATTCCCTTGGGAAAAACTAATATAAATAGATGAAATAGTAAATGAGCAAGGACGCTCTGTTGTTATGACAAAAAACAACATGAATATGCATGTGGTTAAGTGCATCATGGATGTAAGATAACAAAACAAGTAACTTGTGTGGATAAATAACTCGGATACATAATAAAGATGCATGGTTATATTTCTTGTGGAATATTTAGTAAACAACTGAAATGAAAACACTAAAGTTAACTCAAGGTTGAGGCCATCATAGATAGTGAAGAATATGTAATAAGGAAGTTGCACACTGAAGGAGTTCCCTGTGGAGGAACTGTGTGAAGACTCTGTCAGGGGAATAGAGTCACAACCTTAATGACTGCTAAGAATTGAACAGTGGATTGCACACACACACACACACACACACACACACATATATAAGAATCTTAGATTACATATTTTAAAACATCATGCATGAATGGAAGACTAACAAATGAGTGTTGACCATTCTGATAACTGAATGGTAATGTGCAGAATGCACAGGTTCATGATTCATTATGAACAAAAAAAAAGGTTTGTTATTGAAGCATGTTGATGTATCTAAAAGTTTAGGGGTGAGCCTAACCAAGGCTGCTCAAGGAAAAGAGTAGGGAGATCTCAACAAGGAGTAAATTGCAAAAGCAAAGAAAGGGAAAAGGGGGTATATTTTTCTCACTTCAAAAACTTGGAATTGTCTAATAGAGTTGTAGTCCTTAAAAGAACATCGGTGAAAACAAGTACAGCGGGTAAAAAATAAATAAACCAAAGAGTATGTTTAAATTAATAGATTTTGTTGAGCCATGTTAAGTAAAGGCGGTGAGGCCTTGGAATAACTCAGTTGGACTAAAAGTCTCAGGCTGTGTAGAAGGAGTTGGAAAAGGGGAAGATCCTTTAACTCCTTTCTTGTTGTATAGTATGTTTTATCCGGGATGAGAAACTGGTGTGTTGATGAAAGTAAATGTTTTGACACCATAGTGATGATGGTTGTATGATTGTAGAAACAATTGAAAATTGTTTGTGTTGCACTCATGAAAAACATTAAGGATAATGTGATGAAGTGCATAAAGATATGCTAGGACATATCCAAAAATGTTTTATTGATCTGAATGTTATGATACATGCATTTTTATTTTACATGACGACAAATATATTTGTGATGTATGTCATGTGTAGAAAGAAATTAGAGCTGTTGGGAAAGACAATTACCTATGATGGACAACCTCAAACAGAGGATGAATACTAGAAGGTTGTTGTTGAAATTTGTTGAAAGGAATTTAAAAGTTTCCATAAAACACCATTGATGGGGAAATATCAGAAAGGGTGCTAGCAGCCAGAATATGTGTAAAAATGTTCATGCCTGTGTGGCATAAGGTATGGAGGAATTTGGTAAGAATCCCCTCTGAAGTAATCTTAATTTCTTACTGATACACAAATAACTTTGAGTGGCTATTGTATGCCATTGCTACCCAAGCAGGGTAAGATTCAAGAAAGAAGAATCTGAATAATAGAGTGAGAAAGTCTATGCCAATCAAGGATGAACTATAATCCTTGCAAGAAAATGCACGAGTAAGGAGTACCATGGGTAAAAAAAACAATCCAAAGGGATTGAGAATAAAGGTGTTCATAGTTAGTACATTGCATGAAATGCATGTTTGCATAAGAGGAAAGACAATGGATTGCCCATTAAGCAAGGAGGACCTTCCAATACTCTACTTGAATTGTAGAGGTGTTAAATAAGAGGGAATTTGGGTGGCCATGAGTGTTGGCACCCTGATTACTAATGAAGGAAGAATACTTGGGTGCATTCAAAAGAAAATTTTAGATTCATATGTGTTGATTTAAGATCATGATCAACCTGTAGTAGAAAACATAGTCATGTTGTAAGAGTGAATGAGAATGATTAAACCTTGTGGTGAAGAGGTTGGTTGACCTCCAACACACCATGACAAAGTGCTTGCCATAAGTGTGGCAAAATTGAACCCAATGTAAGGGAACAATGGGTATGAATGTGGCCATGATTATTGTCACATTGATTAAAGTCATTTGATATTTGATATTTGAATTGCATTTATGTTGAAAGAATGCATACATAAATAGTGATATTTCTTTTTTATTTGTACCCTTGAATAGATGAAAATGACTTTGACTATTAGCATGCATAGATTTGAAAATATAATGTGCATGAAAACTAACAATTTGTTTGATCGATGAATGTTGAAATTGCAGGAAGAAAGAGTCTTGGATATGGCAATGTTGTAAGTCCATAAGAAAGACCAATTGTCTGCTGAGCCAAATTACTATGGGAAGGAAAGTCCCATACTCGTGAATCTGGTACTTGTGCGGAACAAATCTAAAACTAAATGTGGGATTTGGAAATCCGTGGGTGACAGATTTGCAAGAAAATTATGAATTTGAAATTGATGATAATATCTTATAATTTATGTATACCTGTGATACAAGTGAGACGAAAAATATTTGTCTAGGAAGGACAAATGAAGGTTTTCAAAGTTGGAAAGCATGAAAAAGGCTATTGTTGAGACATGAAAACCTTGTGGTAAGCCATGATCGTCCTAGAATATGTTGTGTTGTGGTAACACAAGCCGGAGGAACGCCTCAACAAAGCAAGTCTGAGGGATGCCTCGACTGTAAGGCTCAATGAAGTATTTATAACTCTTCTTGTGCAAGAAAACCTTGGTAAGGCAAGATGGATTGCTCGAGGGATTGTATAGTAGAGAAGGGGATCACTAAGCCTGGACATGGAGAGTGAGTGATCGCAAGGAAGATGAGACTTTGATAATTCTTACAAACTATTTATTGGGATAATACACACAATGGGTATGTCAAGGAAAAACAATGAGCCGAGATAACAAGACAGATAATTATTGTGCTAGATTATGAAAATTTTCCTCTTGAATTTTGCACAATAGTAAGATGTTTTCGCATGAAATTGTGATTAATATGTTTGTTGTCCAAAATTATTGAAGGCAGGTGACGAAGGCCAAGGGTCCGGAAAGGACCTGACCAAGAAAGATGATCAATATCTCTAAAGCAACTAAATGACAAAAGCATGACATGTGTTATTGAGAAAGAACACAAATGACGGTGTTCCTTTGAAGGGGGGAGGGGATTGTAATACCCCTGATTCCCCCAGCTTGTAATTAATCATTACTTATGATTACCATGCTATGGCATGTGAATAATGTAAATATATTATTGTTTAGATTGTTAATAATTGACTGTGGGGTGAAGCCTTGAAGTACTAGCTATGATATCACTAGAGGAAATAGTGAGGAAACTGTAGAGAGGGTTCATTATGTCAAAATGACCCAAATTCTCTTTGCTGAAATAATAAGCCTTATCATGATTCCAAGAAAAAATCAGTTAATGAGAAAATGACAAGTGGTTGAACAATCAACTACCCCAATGAATGGAAGCATGGAGGGTCTGGTTGAGGAGATAGAAAATTCCCATCTCAAGGTACGACATAGCGTAGTCTTCTCAAGTCGAGTGTGACCTGAGTTCCTTCTGGCAGAAAAAAGAGGAGAGTTGAGGAGGCCTCCAAGAAATACAAAAGGAAGGAAAAAGACAAACATGGAGAGGTTGGATTCTGTCGAGAGAACATAGAGAAATCAAGAACAATTTGGGAGCTAGAACGAAGAAGGCCATGATTTGATGTTGAGGAAGCATCTGATAAACCTTGAAGAGGCCATGGTTAAAAGGATTAAGAAAGAAGGAGAGTGCGTCAGGCTCTCTAGTGGAGAAGAAGAACTGAAAGATTTAGTTGTTCTGGTTACAAAGAGAGGACTTCTCAGAGATGAAGGCCACGAGATTGATGCTAAGGAAGCATATGATAAACCTCACAGAGATTATGACATAAAGAGGACTTCTCATAGATGAAGGTTGTGAGATTGATGTTGAGGAAACATCTGATAAACCTCACCGAGGCTGTGAGGATCTTTGAGAATTTGCAGAAGACATGTGGAATACAGAGATTCCTTAGTGATATCATGGCTTGGCACGGGGGTGGCCAGAATGTTAAAAGTGAATGCATCTGATCCTATGGTTGGGTGGAAAGGCGAACACCCACAACCAGTTGGTCGACTGCCAATTGTAACAAATAAGTATATTTTTGCTAAATATTTGTAGTGTCAAGTTCAAAGAAAGATATAGCTTGTGTTTTAGAGCTATGTAAGTTTAATTTATGGCAGAAATGGCTTGAGAAATTTAGGTACAAAGGAAAATAATGTTTTAGTTGATGCTCATTTGAATTACTTCTTTATCTCTTGACTATCTGTGTGAATGAGGGTTTGTTTCTGGATGCTTTACTGAATGTATGTGAATGCTATGAGTACATGAATGTTATCTTTGCAGAGACATTTGAATTCCCTGTTTGTGTGAGTTTGAGTAATATGTTAAGCTTGAGAGAGGTAGTGCGAGTGTGCATAGAGCTTATGCAAGGTGTGCAGAGGCTAAGAACTTTTTAAGTTCTAAATTCCAATTAGAGAAGCGCAAGAAGTACACCCACACTTCATGCGAAGTATTTGCAAGCTCAAGAGGTATAACTTTCATAGAACGCAGACATAGGCCACAACCTTTGAAACCCTGGTTTAAATCCCTTGTTGAAGGGAAGCAGAGCCGCGAAGTACAAAAGAAGCTACAACAATCGTTGATCTGGTTGCAAAGTTAGATTTGGGCCATTGGATCATACCCAAAAGGAGCTAGGCCTTCGGGAGTTCGGAGCTTCGAGACTCCAGAGTGTTTTGGGTAATGGACCTCACGAGTTAAAACCGCCAAAGGTCCAGACCTACAAAGTCCCCTAGTTAATAAATATTAGTAATTACATTAAGTTGTAATTAACGTAATATAAATGGATCTGCTTCGGAACTCTGAGACTTTCAAGGTCGAAGAGGAGAATGAGTTGGAGAGCGTAGCTCTAGACTTGTTAATAACTCGTATGACCATGACCCAGAACCTCTCGCTATGTCCCAAAGGAGCTAATTTACCTGGACTTCGAAACCCCGACGCTCCGGGGAAAACAAACAATGTAACAACAACAAAAAACCCTGAACGTCAAAGTCACGAAGTGACGAATGCTGTAGATCTAAGGATCCACATGGACCTATCTCGACCATTGGATAGAGGATATTGGAAGGTCAATTGGTGGGAGTTCGAGACTTCGAAGCCTTGGAAAATTCTACTGGTAGGAGAAGCAGGATGTTCCCAGAGACTGTCAGCGCGGAGTGATGTGGCATGTTGACATCACCTAAGGTGACGTGGACCCATATTATGCGTGCCACATGTCATCCTTATTCATGCTGTTCATAGATATTATGTGCCAAATGGAACTTGAAACGTGTCACCCGTCGATTGGGCCATGTGTCATCTCCATCTTTTGCCACATGTCACCCCTTGGTGCATAGTTGCTTGATCTAATGGCTAATGGGACCTCGAGAGTTCGTGAGTTCGGAACTACAAGAGGCTTAGGGTGTTAGAACGTATGCTCCAATAGGGGCGAAGGTCGAAGCTACATGGCAGGACCTCGAGACTTTGGGATAGTTGGGATACTGAAACGCTAGGGTTAAAGTAGCCAAAGGCCCAGATCCACCTGTCCCTATCTCGTCGTTCAATGCACAACAACGTGTACGTGTGGACCCTACGAGAGTCTGGGAGCTCGGGACTCTGGGACATTTGGAGTATTAGAATGAATAAGTTAAAAGGGGGCGAAGGCCTGGACCAATCTCCCACTTCCCTGTGTTATAACAAGTAATTAAAACAAGCGGGGCCCTCTCCAGAACTTTGACATTTGGGAGATTTTGGTATATTCATAAAAGTTGGAGGAGGAATCTTCATCGAAGACTGGAGACTAGGAATTTATTGAACTTAATATTCCTAGGCACTCCTATGATATATTTAGTCATATTATAATATAAATAAATAATGTTTAATTAAATTAATAGGCCAATAGGAGCTAGACAAGCGTCAACCTCTGGTTAGGCAAGTTTTTGTATGCTATGATGATGTGGCATGTCGGGTGACAGGGAGCCATGTGGATGCCACATGGATAAATAAGAACCTGGTCGGTAAAGGCCTAAAGAACTTTGAAGGACCATAACTTTTGGTCCAGATCTTGGATCTGGACAAATTTAGTTGTTGGAAAGCCCTCATCGAATTGAAAACAATGTAATCCTAGTCACAGGGATTCGAGGTGATTGAACTTAGCGATAAATTTTATGCCCTATCCCTTAAAAGGCACTTAGGGGTCGGGTGTGTTACAAACCCTAACATCTCATGTATGGAATAGTAGCTTCGACAACATTAATTCAACATTGTTGCCAACATTAATGAAATATGTGTGATAAAGGATGGGGTAGTTATTTTCATCCATAACACAATGACATATCCATCATTGGTTGCAATATCTTCGAAGCTCTAATGCTTTATGGAACACTTAACAATGCTTTAAATTTAGTTTGACAAGGTTTGTTAAGTTAATCGTTACTCCATCACCTATCACCATTAACCTTCTCACATAGTTTATCCTCCCAAAAACAGATTCTAGAGGGGGGACCTACCCCACCCCCCCAAACGCCTGCGCCCCAATTGCTAAGGCTTTGTCCAAGCTTTGGTTGCAACAAATTTACCAACTTAACAAGAACTATGACCCCAAAATGAGAGCTCTAACCCAAAAAATCCATATTTTTGGATCAAAACACCAAAATCAACCTTCATTCAAAAAGTGGTGCTATCGATGACACATTTTTATTTTTTGAGTTAAAATTACCATATTTTACAACTATGACGTTAATAACGTTGTAATATTATTGACAAAAAACTTACATTCCACTCTTGGATCGAAAAGTGGTGCTAACAACAACACCATTTTTTATTTTCAAGATTAAAACTACAACTAGTATTGTTGCAACCAAAACCTTAAAATCAACCCTTCAATTGTAAACAGGTGTTATCAATAGCACCCTCTTTTTTTCAGGCTTAAAAATACAACATTTTAAAAACCATGGTCTGAAAGCCTAATACTATTAAAAAAATGGTTCCAAAATAAATAAATAATAATAACTTAAAAATAGAGAAAAACCCTGAAAATAAAAATATATTTAAAAAAAAAATCAACATTTTAAATAAAATAAAAAAACCAAAAAACACACATAATTTAAAAAAAAAAAATCAACATTTTAAATAAAATAACAAAAAAAACACATAATTTAAAAAACAAAAGTAAACCATTTTTTCATAAAACGAAAAAAAATACATTAAAAAATAATTAAAAAAACAAAACAATATATAATATTTTTTAAATGAATATTAAAAAAATTAACATATTAAAAAAAAATTAAAAACAACAAAAATTAACAACACTTTGAAAAACAATTAAACCTGAAAAACAATTAAATTAAAAAAATCATTTAAAAAGTTTTAAAATAAACCATTAAAATAAAAACAAAACAAATACTAACAAAAATTAAAAACTAAAAGTGAAAAACAATGTAATCCGCATCTATTAAAAAGGGCGTTGTTAAGTTGTTCTATGAAATGACTTTTTTTACTGGAAAAATTTGTACAAATTATTATTTTTTTGTTGTTCAAAATTCATTTTTGAATGCATAAATAGATTCATCAAGATAAAAATCCTCTAAAACACTGAAATTATACAAAAATAATCACTCAAATTTCTCACTAGATTCGAAACAAATATCCTCTAAAAAAATCGTAATCTCTTAAAAACTTTAACCTACATAGGCACATTAGTTAGGGAGAGCTCCTCCTCCATAGTCAGTCACATCGTGAGTATGAGAGAAGGGGTGATATTCCCAGGTAACCGTTCCTTTGAGTGACGGGATGGGAGGTTGATTGTGTGTGCATGTGTTCCTCCTCCATACTCTGTCACTTCTTTGAGCGACGACCTCCATACTCGGGCACTCCTTTGAGAGGGAGAGGTTGAGGTTGGTGAGTTAAATGGATGGTAGATTTTTTTTTTTAAGGTTTTGTTAATATTTTTTATTTATTTAAAAAGTTGTTTTATTTAAAAAAAATTAAAAATTGTTTTTTAATGATTTTTAAATTTTATTTTTTTTAATATTTTGAGGGTTTATTTAAAAAATTATATATATATATATATATATATATAAAACGAAAAGGAATTGTTACATCATGGAGTTGAGGACCTGCTAAAAAAGAAATCAGGTTTTTTAATTTCAAAATTTGAAATCTCAGTCTAAGCCAAATAGACTTCAGAGAAGAAAATAACTGGTAAACTAGCCTTGAGCAGAAACAGTCATGGGGAGAAGAGATGGTCTCCTCATTCTCCACCTCTAGCATCAATTCAACCTCTTCGTCATTGGACAAGGTGGTGTTGGAAGGTTGTGTATCGATGTCCAACACAATTTCACTGCCATAAGTTCCAGTGGAAGAAACCTATGCTCACTTTCCTTCTCTAGACCCATATTTCATCTTAGAAATCTTGATCTTGATATTGAACACCATCTAACTTTAGATTTTTCCAATGCTTGAGCAACCATAGTTATTATTAGCTAGTTTGTTTACACAATCCTAAAGAGGCTCTAAATGCCCTCTAGAGTACAAAAAAAACCCATGTTACAACAACATATCATCAAAATTATTATCTATATTAGGATCCTCATCATCAATGTCACCATATGATAATTAAAATAAAGCTTGACATGTCTAATAAGTGATTTTACTTGAGTAAAGAGTCCCGAAAGAATTCAACAATCAATGCCATCAACATCGACATATATAGAGGGCTTGATGCTCTTGATTAAATGCTAGTTCCATACTTTGCATACATGATAGAATCTAGTGGAAATGTTGCAATCTTTAAATCTTGAAAATTGTCTAGTCTATTAAATTTTGAATGGAACCTAAAATTCTGCTTTCTCCATCTTCAATAATGATTGGAATGACTCTCAAACAACCTAAAAAA